>JAOYNC020105266.1:0-34405 GCA_025802115.2 Bertia moriformis
GTCCCCAGTCCGGTCCCCCCAGCCCCCCCAGACCCCCCCAGCCCCCCCCGCTAACCACCCCCCGCTATCCCGCCCCCGCCTGTACGGTCCCTCCTGGCTTGCTCCGATGGGCTCCGAGCCTTGGCCAACACCCACTTCTCGACCGGCGACTACGCCGCCGCGCTGGAGAAGTACGGGTCCGCGCTAGAAACATGCCCCAACTACCTGGCGGGCGCGCGCGCCGTGATCCACGCCAACGTGGCGGCGTGCCACCTCAGGCTCGAGGCGTGGCGAGAGGCGGCCAACGCGGCGGGGCGGGCGATCGAATGCGTGGACGAGGCATCGGGCGCGCGCGCCAGGCTGGCCGTCCCGGCGGAGGAGACCGGGAGAAGAGAAGGAGGCGACGCACAACCGATCCCCGATACCAGAGGCAGCGACGTGGTAACCCTGGTCAAGAATGAAAAGCCCGCGGGGGAGGAGGGCGAAGGCGAGGAGGCGACAAGATTGCGGTCGATCCGGATCAAGGCGCTCCTGCGCCGCGCCGCCGCCCGCACCGCGCTGGCCGGGTGGAACGACTTGTCCGGCGCCGAGGAGGACTACCGCGCGCTCGACGGCATGAGGCAGCTTCGCGGCGCGGACCGCAGTCTGGTCCGGCGCCGGCTCGCCGAGCTGCCGGGCCAGATCTCGGCCGCGCGGGAGCGCGAGATGGGCGAGGTCTGGGGGAAGCTCAGGGAGCTGGGCGACGGCCTGCTGAGGCCGTTTGGGGTGAGCACGGCCGACTTTAAGATGGTCAAGGACGAGAAGTCGGGGGGGTATAGCATGAATTTCCGGCCGGGCGGGTAGGTCTATAGGGGCACGCCTTCGGGGCCAGTAGGAGGCGTCTGTGGACATGCTGGGAATCAATCCCCTCCGCCTCGCGCCAATGATGGAGGCCAGTATTCTCACTGCCGTCTCTGGCCAGATTAGCCGGCCAGCCTGCCATACTGCCCCCACTAGCGCAGCCGGATCCAACCAGGGGACGGCAACAGCCCCCCTCAGGCTCGCACGCACGGCCTGGGAGACCAGCTCGCCTGCCTACCCGCTGGCCGGCTCGGGGTTCGGATCCTGTGCCTCGCCCTCTGGAGCAGCCCCACCAGCCAATATAGTTAGTTATAATATCTTGGCCTATGGGCCTCTGCTTTCACTACCACCCACCCACCCTTGCCATCCCTGCCTCCCCCTGCGCGAACGCGGTTATGTACCCGCGGATCCAGAGTGGAAGAATACTTCGTCCAGGGCATGCCACCGGGTTCCTGCCGTCCAGTGCCCCCAGTGTGTGTGTCCGTGTGTAAGTGTGCTCAAGGCAGTCTTCAGCCCAGAATCTAGATATCAGCCCGTTCGGAGTGATCTACAGAAATCTATAGACCGAGCTGATCAGGGGAGACAGACAGGGCCTGCGTTCCAGCCGCGGTGGGGCCTGGCCCGGTTCTGTCTCGACTGGCTCCCTGCTCCCTCTCGGCCCCCACCCCCGTCCAGTACGTCCCGTGTCTACCAGCAGTCAACCAGGCTATCACTCGCGGCCTATGAGGCTCGCCGGCCAGTCCGGTCCCACGATTGAATCAGCAAATCACGGGCCCAATAACGCCTCAGCACCGCCAAGACCAGACCCACATGAGCGTGACACTTGTTTCCTAGTATAATCCATCGTATACACGACCATACCCAGCCAACCACTATACCCCTACCAGCTTCATCATAGGACCCCGGTCATAGGACCACCACCCTTACAGGACCCCTCTGGGACCCCCTCATAGGACCCCCCTCCTGGCACATCCCTCCTGGGAGCCCCCTCATTACATCACCATACTCATCTGCCCCCATCTCCCATCTGTCACTGATCTCCTACGTAAAGATACTCTCGGTAAACTGATTCACCTGCAGCCCCTTCTCCGCCATCTCGGCCTCCTCGAGAAACTCGAGCGGCATCCAGACGAGATGCCCCTTGATCTGCGCCAGCTTCTCCCGCGCGTCTTCGGCCGGGATGAACTGGTCGAACACATGGCCCGATTTGACCCCCCGCGGCGGCAAGAACCGGTCGTAGTCGTGGAACGTTTTCACTGCGGCACCGTGTCAGCTAGCGCCTGGCCCCTAAACTCGACCCTGACCAGGTCTCGTCTCCCCCGCCGCACTCACCATTATCATCTGGGTCGGCATGGAAGATGTGTCGGTACACGGTCGTGTTCGTCGTCGCCCGTTCCGTCCACAGCTCCCACACTTCGTCTCCCAGCGGATCAACGACGCATCCCCACTCGCCCCTCTTCTCTTTGGTCCGGCCCTCCTCCTCATTGCCCTCCTCATTCTCCTCCTCTTCGGTGTCCTCCTCTTCGTTCTCATCCAGGCCCCCCGCTTCTCCCGGCGGCATGGCCGAGGGGACGCCCTCCGCGTCCGGGCCTGATGCGGGCAGCAGTCCGAGGTGCTCCCGCCACAGGTGCCGCCGCAGCGTGGCCGGCAGCCGGCCCGCCTCGAACGGCTTCCCGTCCATCACCGACCTCACCTTCCGGCTGTCCTCCATCACTACGGCCAGCTCGCTGTCGTGGTCGCCCAGCTGGGACCGGTCGTTGATGTTGCTCGAGCCGCACACGGCGATGCGGTCGTCCACGATCAGCACCTTGCCGTGCACGTACAGCTCCTCCTGGATCCACCGGCCCACCTCGCCCGACGGGTCGCCGCCGTCCTCCCAGGCCTCATCCTTGATTGAGCCTGGGCCGGCCATCGCGTGCTGCGCGACCGTGTGGGCGGGCTGGGTCCGCGGCCTCTGCTCTCCCTCGGCCGGCGACGGCGGCGTCTTGATGGGCGGCAGCCGGTCGTAGGAGCGCAGGTTGAAGAAGAAGATGTACTTGCGCGGGTCCACGTTGGCGCGCTTGACCTGCTCAAAGATAGAATGCTCGCCGCGGCAGATGGACTTGTACTGGTAGTCCATGATGGCGCGCGTCCCCGTCGCCGCGTCCTCGCGCAGGTCGCCGGCGAATCCGGGAATGCAGGGGATCACCACCATCACCCGGAACCGGCGCCCGTCGCGGTCAGCCCGAACGACGGCGTCGACGATGGCGCGGCCGATCTTGTTGTGGACCGGCGCCTGGGCGCTGCCGGTGGCCGTGATGAAGAACTGGTTCTCGATGTAGACCAGGTGGCGGGCCCGGCCGATGACCTCGACGTACGCGTTCTGGATCGAGTGGTCCTTGAGGATCCCGCTGGACCAGTCCGAGCTCGACCGGACCACCTGGCAGTTGACCGTGCCGCGGCTGCGGTCCGCCCCGCCGAGGTTACTCGAGGCCGGGTGCACGACGTAGTCGCCGATCGGGTGGGACGGCCGCTGCACCCCGATCAGGTCCTCGTCGTCGCCCTCGCGGCCGCGCAGCACCAGCCAGTCGTACCGGCGGTCGCGCTTGTACTTGTCGCGCTTGACAAAGTTCCAGCGCAGCACAAAGTGCTCGGCGACGTCGTAGACCGAGGGCCCGATCAGGCCCACGGCCACGTCGTGCCAGGGCATGCGGCCGTGCTCGGTCTTGTCGAGGTCGTTCTTGCTCCAGTTGTCGACCGTCTTGAAGTCGAGCACCCGGTTGTTGTTGAAGTCCTGGCCCGGCCACACCTCGCCGCGCGGGCCGGCAGGGTGGGCGTCTGACAGCTGGTGGGTGTCGGTGTCGAACCGGCCGAAGCAGAGGTCGACCCCGCCGACGAAGGCGAGCTTGTGGTCGATGACGATGAACTTCTCGTGGTGGGCCCAGTACTGGGTCATGTCGGCGGCGTTCTCGAGCACGTTGTGGTCCGGGTGGCGCATCACCCGGATGTTGCCGTAGCCGGGGCTGCCCTCGTCGGGGCAGAGCGCCTCGAGGGCGTGCTTGGTGTGCTGCGAGTTGCACGTCAGGGCGGCCTCGACCTCGCGGTAGACCACGACGTAGATCTTGACGCCGGCCTCGGCGCGGCGCTTCAGCAGCCGGTCGAGGCGCCAGTCCTCATGCTGGTGCGGGGGCCGGCGCAGGTAGAGCTCGGGCGAGAGCCACCAGTCGGCGATGTAAATGGTCTCGCGGGCGCGCTCCATGGCCACGGAGACGGCCCAGAAGTAGTCGCGCCCGTCGACATACCACTTGACGGTGTTGCCGTGCCGCTCCGGGAAGAAGGACCGGAACCGGTGAGACTCGCATATCTGGGACCGCTTGTCGTCGCAGGCCTTTTCGTGGGCCTCGTCGTGGCGGTGGCCGGGGTTGACGAGGTTGGAGAATTTGCCGAGCTGGTGCTTCTTGTTGACCAGATTGACCTTGGCGTCATGCAGGCGGGTGTCGCGGAGCTTGTCCTTGATATGGGCGACCGACTGGGCCAGGCCGGACATGTTTGGGGCCGCGGTGTTGAGGATGGGTGAGAGGGTGGGATGGGGTGAGAGGGTGGGGCGGGGTGATGATGGGCCGAGGAGGGGGAGGGGAGGGGCAGAGGGGGAGGGGAGTCTCGGGGTGGTAGTGGTGATCGGGATAGAGAGGGAGTGATTCTTGGAAACGTGATAGGCACAGGGCTTAAAGAGCTGGTGGGGAGAGGGGACCTATATTCTAGAGACCATACGGCTGGCAGGCGGGACTGCTGGGGCGTGGAGGGGCATCGATGTCATGTCATGCTTTGGGCGCTAGTTCCCAAGGGACCAACAGGGATTTACAGCGGCCGGCCAAGGCGAGAGCCTAGGTACGTGGGGGGAAGGAAGAGGGGTGACGAAGGGTTCCCTAGTTCCACCCAGTTCCTGTTTCCTCCCCTTCGCCATCTCCAAACGGGGCCGACCTGGTTCGTTGTGTACATCTAGTCGTGCGCATGGCGGTACGCCAAGGGACGGTGCAACAGAAGATGCAGTAAATGGAAAACCTGGCGGGGAAATGGGGGGGTGGCGCGAGTGACGTCATTCCTTGGCGGCGCTTCCTGGGAGCTTACTCCGGGGCGGTGAAACGGGGAGAGCAGAGCAGGGGGGCGGAGGAGAGCAGAGCGGGGTTGGAGGTACACGTGAGGGCAGGAATTGGCGTCGACCAGGATATCCGCGACGACTGGACCGGGGGCCGCCGATATCAGGCGGATGGGGCAGGAATTGGCGGTGCCCGGTCACAGAAAGGGAGGACGCTGGCTGATGGATCGGAGCGGGCGGGCAGGCGCGTGCAGGAACTGAGCAGGTGCCGTGGTGACGTGGCGGTCTGAGGAGGACATGAGACATTCTGCGGCTGGCCGCCAGCAGCCCGCAGGCATCGAGAAGCGGACTGGGCCGAGTAAAAGTCATTGGCGGCCGGGCGCACTACCGCCGCCGCCCCGCCAAGTCGATTGCCAGGCTAAAGCTCCCCACCACCACTTATCCGCCCCAAACCGGCTAGGCGGTTGATTCTCGCCACCAGGGCCACGAGCAGAGGCTCGAGCCGTCGGAACGGGCCTTCTAGAGTCCCTCTTCTATCGCATGATATACACACTGCAAATCAGTCCCGTGAGAATGGCGGCGACTGGATTCACGAGTTGAATACGGAGAGCTTAATGTTTCATCAGGACACCCGTGCACGCCCCCCCATCAGTTTACGGTCGATGCGGACGCCCTGTCGAAATAAGAGTTGACGGCCGCCTTTGCCCGCCTCCCACACGCGACACCAGCTGCCCCCATTTTCTCCACTGGGGCCCCTCTCCCGCACATATGCGTGTGCGCGTGGCGTGGCCCGTAGCTGGCTGGCTGCTCGTCCCCCCCATCAACCCAATTGCTTGCCCGCCCCCGTTTGTGGTCCTGATCTCTGCGGCCTGATATATCGTGCTTGCTCGCCCTCCGACATTTGCCCTGCGCTTTTCCACTTCCGCTCACTTATACTTACTACTACTCGCACCCATCTACCCCTCCGCCCTCCGTCTACCCCCACCATGTCCGCTGTCGTGATCCCGCCCAACGGCACTATCGCCGACGTCTTCAAGCGCACCTTCGCCGACGTACCGACCGACCCCGAGCGCGACAATGCCATCGCCACGACCGAGTTCCTCGAGGCTTCCGAGTCGCTGACGATCATGTTCGGTTAGTGGACCCTCTGCCCCCCTCCCCCGCGCCCACGACTGACTGACTTTTCCTCTCCCCGCCAGACGTACTCGGCTCCGTCGCCTTCACCCCCGTCAAGAACGACATTCTGGGCAACGTCAAGGTGCGCAGGTGCCCGCGCATGACGACGACTTCCTCCTCCCTCGACCAGACTTTGCTAGACTTTGCTGACACAAGCGCCCCCGCAGAAACTGCGCGAGCGCCAGCTCGTGGCTCCCCTCGAGTCCGAGTCCGTCCAGGATCTGGTCAAGAACGAGATCCTGGCCGGGAAGCACACCGCCGCTGAGGGTCTGCTGTGGCTGATCCGGTAAGCCATCGGTCCGACGATCCGGCCAGCCGGCCAGCCGGCCAGTCACGCTGACACCCCCCCAGCGGCCTCGAGTTCACCTGCATCGCCCTCAGCAAGAATGTCAACCAGGTCTCGGAGGAGCTCGCCGATTCGTTCCGGAACGCATACAGTGTCACCCTGAAGCCGCACCATAGCTTCCTCATCAAGCCGATCTTCAGCGCCGCCATGAGCGCGGTCCCGTACCGCAAGGACTTTTACGCCAAGCTTGGCGACGACCAGGACAAGGTCTCTCGAGACCTGATCGTCTACCTGGCTGCCATGGACCGGGTCGTCGGCATCCTCAAAGCCTTCCTGGAGACGAAGGAGGCCAAGTGGTGATCATTTTTCGACGCAGTAGTGGCGATCGGATGTTTGTATGGCCATCTGCGTGGGGGGGGGCGTCAGATGGTTGCTATCTATTTATCTACACGGTGATGGTGTGAGGTAGCTATCTATTGTCGACCCGGCGACGACGTGATCGTTTCGTGTTGTCGAGGACCCGGCTCTCGGACCGCTGCTTTCTTGCCCATACGATCACGACAACGAGAGCCCCCTTTCTCCACCGTAGTGACGAGATGGCTATCTTGCCACGGCGACAACGAGCCAGTTCTCCCCACACGGCAGCGGTCCCGTGGTTTCCGTGGCATCCACCCGGTGGAGATGAGATCGCGGGCCTCTTTCCAGTGTGGTGGTCAGGGTGGTCCTCGTTTCTCCATGGCAGTTCCGAGGCAGTCGGTCATCCTGCCCACGGTGCCGACGGGATAGGATCCGTTCCCACATGGTAAAATCGAGATGGCCGTCTCGCCTAGAGTGGCGATCATTCCCCTTTGCCCATGATGGGGCAACAAGATAGTCGGCCTGCCTGCTCCGAGATAACCGAATGGGGCAGAGAGGGAGCCGATCAACCGCGACAATGACAATCTATAGTGCCTGTCGCATGGCCCCCACAATGAACGGGCGGGCAGACAGACATCCATATATACAGACATAAAGATCCACCGGATCGATAAGGCTGGTGCACTGAGCTATCTCTTGAGGTTGGCAGAGCTGGCTGGCTGGCTGGGCTGACTGGCAGGTCACGTCAGTCTCCGTAGTGGCTCGGATAGCGGAACCGAGTCCCTGGCCACCGTCGGTATCATTAAGCAAGCACCATCAAGTCGGAGCCGAATGAACAGGGGCTGGGTATCGAACATCCCTGGCTATCGCTGGCATGGAACAGTGAAACTACGTATCCGACCGCTTATAACGTACCATAGCCCTCGACGCACGTGACGCACATGCATCGCTGGGCCGGTGGCTATCATGGTCCCATTCGCCTGCTGGACCGACCTCGTCTCTCCGAATGCCAGCAGGAGAGTTTCTGGGTTTCTGGAGCAGTACGGAGGCCGAGACACCAATCATGCCGGCCCATATCGCTCACACAGGTGGATTTACTGCATGTACTAGTGATGATGACCGTAACCATAGCACTTGCTCGCTGACCAGCCGACCTGATGTCTTTCTTGCCCACCTCATCTTCGCTTTTTGTGCGCTCACTCAGCCATTTGCATGCCTTGCCTTGACCCGCATTCTTCTCCGTCCCTGATGGCCGAACAGTATGAGAAGTGGCAGATTCCCTCACTTCTTCCGGTTCTTGCGACCAGGCACGACTCTGAATCCAGCCCCGTGCATGATGTCGTCCGAGTCACGGCCCCCGACGGTCGCACCATGACTCGCGCCGGCGCCGGCGCCGCTGCCGCCCTTCTTGGCCACCTCGTTCCAGCCGCCGCTGCCGCCATCTTCCCGGCTGTCAGTCGCCATGGTCGGCTGTTTCTCAACGACGCCCTTCTCGGCAAGTCTCTTGCGGCGCACGTATTCCTCGCCGAAGTGGTGGCCATTCATGAGGTCCGAGTTGGCGTAGATGGCCTCGGCGATGATCTCGCTGTCGAGGGGGAAGTTCTCTAGGTCATCGGCGAGGGAGTTGGCTGCGGGAGCGAAGGTCAGAGCACGCCGGTATTTGCGAAATATAGAGAGTTGGTTGGGGAAAGGCAAGAGAAGGAGAGGAGAGGGAGGAGAGATGGCGCGCGAAAGCGAGGGATAACCTACCGTTGATGCTCGAGTTGCCGCTCAGTCCCTTGGATAGCTGGGCGTGGACCCACTTCTTGAATTCGTCCTGCGCCTCGTTCACCGTGCTGTTACTGAAGCTGGAAGGGGCCGGCTTGGCGACCACGGGCTTGGACGCGGCCTGAGCCGGCTGCGGGACCTTGACCGGAGCAGCCGAGCTAGGGCGGGCCTGCGTCGCCGGTCCGGTGGGCGGCGGCGGCGGCGGCGGCGGCATCTTGATCTTGCCGTTGGCGCCCACGGTGGACCATCCGCTTCCCGGGACCCCGTGTTGCTGCAGCAGCAGAGAAGAGGCCGAGGCGGCAGATGCGGTCTTGCCGGCGAGATTCGCGTAACTCTTGATGCCGCCGCCGCTGCCGCTGCCGCTGCTAGCGACCGAGGCCGGGGCGCCAGACTGGATGGCAAGCTCTCTGGCGGCCTTCTGCTTGCGCAGCTCCTCCTCCCGCTGGATCTCGGCCAGGGTTCTCTTCTCGGCCAGGCCGGGCATGTTGTTGGCAGAGCCGATGGCGACCGCCGTGCCGGAGCCGGAGCCGGGAGTGACCGCACCCGAGCCACTCCTGGCAGCCACCACCGGCTTCGACCACGGACCGCTGGTCGTGACGGGCGAGCCGCTGCCCCAGGTGCTCGATGTGGGCAGGCCCAGGCCCGGGCCCGACGTTGGCGTCAGTCTCTCGCGTTCCCGAAGGGTGGCGGCTTCATACTCGGTCTGGCGCCGCTTAGCGGCGGCCGCCATCTCCTCGGCCTTGGCCGCCTTGCGGGCCTCCGCTTCTTGGATCTCCTTGAGGCTGGGGCCCTTGTGAGACTCAGTCCCGGGATCTCTCGCCCATGGCGCGAGGGGAGGGGGCTGCGTAGCAGCGGCCGCGACCGCCGCCATTTCCGGGGTATCCATCCGCAGCCTCATGTCGTAATGACGATGCCCCCTGTGGACCGCCGAGGCGGCAGACTCGCTGGGCAGCGGGTCGAGAGCGGGCGGGAAGGGCGCAGGAATGGCCAGGTCGATGGTAGCGGGGGACGAAGCGTCGGCCATGGTCTTGTGCCTGCCGCTGCTGGCTGGCTTGGTCGGCTCGGCCGAGACGCGGCGGGACTGAGTCCGGCTGCTGCTGCTGCTGTTGTTCGAGGACTGCTGCTGCGGCTGCAGGTGGTGGTGGTGCTGCACCTGCGGGCGGGACAGCTCTGCCGCCGCCTGTTCATCCTCGCGCTCGTCTTCTTCCCCAGCCTCCTCGGGCTCATGCTGGGCTCGTAGCTGGTCGAACTGCAGCAGGCGCCTGTTGAAGCCGGCCTCGTCGTCTGCCAGATCTTCGGAGCGGGGAAGCTGGGATCTGAGGCCGACCGCGAGAGGGTCGGGGCTGGTGGCCGCAGGCCTGCTGGCACCAACCGGCTGGATGGCAGTGCCGCCGCCGCCGCCGCCGATGCCACTGCTGCCGCCGCTGCTGCTCCTCGCGATCTGGTGGTAGTGGTGGTGGTGGTGGTGATGGAGGGGCTGCTGCTGCGGCTGCTGCTCCATCATCAGCCTCCACCTCGACTCGTCATCCTCCCGCGGCGCCATCATGCCGGAAGCCGAAGACGAGCAAGGCTGGCCGAAACCAGCCGAGTCGAACGTGGCCGGATTACCGGTCGCGGCAATCGGAGGAGCCATGGGCGGCATGCCCAGCGGCGACGTCATGCTCCCAAAGCTCAGCTGGCTATGCAGGCTGTGGGCGCTGGCGTGGTGCTGCAGAGGGGGGGCAGCGGCTCCTCCGGCTCCGCCGGCCCCTCCTCCTCCAGGCCCGGCCGGAGTGATGTGGAACTTGGAAACGGTCTGCCGCATATGGTTCTCGCGGTGCTGGGCCAGCAAGTACTGTTCCTCCTGCTTGCGGCGCTCGAGGTTGTTCTGCTCCTCGGCCGTGAGGGTGCGGCCAAAGGTCGGGAACACCCCGCTCAGGGGCGGGATCACCGTGCCGGAGCCGGGCGAGAAGGGCCCCTGCAGGTGGGCAGGCGACCCGTGCGGGACCCCGACCTGCGGCACCAGGAACGGCTCGCGAGAGTTGCCTATGCGGCGGATCAGGCTGCCGAGCGGCTCGAACTCGGCGTCCTCGACCTTCCTCACCCGGAGGTCGGGAGTGAAGAAGTTGGCTTTGTACCAGTCGTTCATCTCGAGGCCGGAGAACGGGCCTTGGATGGTGCCTTGGGGGTCGAGGTAGACCCACCGCATCCTGTCCGGCATGACCATCTGGCGGCTCTGGGCCGCAGCAGGGTCTGCGGCCGTGGCGGCAGACGACAAGGACGCCTGACCCGGGGGCGGACCGAAGAGGCCCGAGCCGGTGAGCGGCGTATAAGACGTCGGCGCGGCGGCGGCGGATGCCGAGGCAGATGTGGCAGTGGCCTCGGGGTTCGTATACATGGGGCCAGGCCGGCCGAGGCCGGTCTGGAAGAATTCGTCAAAGATGCCGCGACTGGCCCGAAGGGGGCTATCCGTGTCCCGGCCAGGGATCCCAAACGGACCCCGGCCCACCGTGGTGTTGAGCGGGTTGCCGTGTCGGAGCTCGGGCAGCAGCGAGTCGGCAACGGAGTCGTGCTCCTGGAAGTGAGCCATCGTCTGGACGGCGCCACCTCGACCCGAGCCGGAGCCGGAACCCAGCATGTTGAGAGAAGCGGCCAGGCCGGGCGATGCCATGTCGGTTGAGATTCCTCTGCCAAAGAGGGATGATGACCCGAACGCGGCACCAAAGGCGGGACGATCGCGATCGGGAGCGACAGGTCCGGTGGCGGCCCATCCGGCGGCCAGGCCGCCACCGCCGCCGCCAGGCAGCGGAGCCGGGTAGGCTCGGGGCTCCACACTCGACGTGTGGCTGCGATTGCCGCCTTCGTATGGGCCGGTGCTGAAGCCGCGCGTCTGGGCGGCGGGGCCGCCAAAGGCCGAGACGTGCTCCCGCTCTGCGGCGGCGGCAGTGCTGCTGCCTCGGCGACCGCCGCCGCCGCCCGCATCCTCGTCGTCGCGCGAGCTGTTGGTGTCCCTGCGCTCTCCGGCGGCTGGGCCCATGGCTCCCTGGGGGCTCCGGTAGGGGTTCGTGACCGAGGGGCTGGGCGGGCCGTCGTCGCCGAGGCCGAGCCGAGCCATGCCAAAGTCGGCGGCCGACCCCGCTGCGGGGGTGGAGTTGTCAGTCGCGCCAGAGCTCGCGACCCGGCCGAGGCGGCCGTGCCTGTGAGGGGGCGGCGATGGCTCGGTCGACCCGCCCAGGGCGGCGCTGCCCGCCAGGGAGGATTCATCAGCTCCTATGCCGAAGGGATCCGTGTCGGTGCGCGGCCGCGACCTCCAGGGTCTGCTGGCGTCAGGACCCGAGGCTGGCCCATCGGGGGGCTGGCGGAGTACGTTCCAGGGACGAGCAGAGACGGCGGGGTCCTGGATTCTGGCGCCAGACGAGGGATCCTGACTGTCGCGGCTCTCGCGGCTGTCGCGGGGCATCAGATGGGCCAACCGGCTCTCTCCACGGGGGGCTCCAAAGCGCTTGTCGTTGATTGAGGTGGCCGCGCCGGAGAGGGCAAAGTTGCCAAAGGACCCCATGGCTGTGGGCATCGGAGCCGCCGCTGCCGGCGTGCCCGGCGCGCCTGCGGCAGATGAGGACCAAGTATTGCCGACGGCCGAGTTCCCAGGGTTCCCGGTGGTGTTGCTCCGAACGATGCCGCTGAGAGGGGCCCGGCCGAGGAGGGGATTGATGCCAGCATGAGGGCCCGGGCCTGGGCCGGGGCCAGGGCCGGGGCCCTCGTCGTCGCGCTCTTCCGGCTCGGCCTCCCTCGGCTCGCCGGCCATACGTCCGACAAACCAAGATGACTGATCTTCGCGGGGGAGCCGGGCCGAAGTCGGAGAGCTCAGGCTGGCGCCGGAGCCGGGGCCCTGCCCAAACTGGCTCGCCAGCTCAGAAAACTCACGCCGGCGCGGGCCAGGCCTGGTCGCCGATGTGGGGGACATGATTGCCGAGAGGGGATTCGTCGCGACGTGACTGTGCCCGTGGCCGTAGCCATGGCCGCCGCCAGCATTGCCTGCTGCAGACATCTTGCGTCCGTTGGCGGCCGCCATAGCGGAGTTAACTCCTCCATCCTTGGGCTGGCCCGGCTTCAGCGGCGAGTTGATGTCATTAAACAGGGTCTGAGTAGTGCCAAAATGCATTTGCCACAGGTCAGTCAGCACTCGTGCTCGGTCTCTCGGTCCGTGTCTCTCGGTGCCGCCATCATCCGAGCTGGCCATGTCACAAACCTCGTCATCACCGGAAGAGGCTTGCAATCCGACCGGCACAGTCTCCCCAGTCGAGTTCCAGCAGACAGAGAGGGAGGAGGACTGGGCGCCGTGGCTGTCTGCAGACCTGGACCAGCCCCGGCCGGACGAGCCATTCATGCCAGCCGGATTCCAGCCCGGCATCAACAGGCGCGACAGGCTCGATCGGTCAGCGGCGCCGCCGTAGCTGTCACCCTGCTCCTGCTGGGCCTTGTACATGTCGAGCAGGCTCTCCCTCGTGTACCGAATCGGGCCCGAGTCAGGGACGGCACTGGCAGCCTGGCCGTGCGACATGGCGAGGTCATCATCAGCCGCCGCCGCCGCCACCGTCGCCGCCGTCACCGCCGCTGGAGAGTGGGCGGCCGAGTCGGTCGGGAGCATGCCAGGCTGGGCCGCGGATGACTGGCCGATCGAATTGGATGAGGGTCGGCGAAAGGTAAGGGTCCCGTTAGTGCCGCGGCCATCGCGCCTCGGCCTATTTAGGTGAGGTCAGCTGGTTGGCAGTGTTCGGCAGAGGGTGGATCCCGACGTGGATGGATCGTGGCCGCACGCATGCTGGCGCAAGCTGAGCATCGAGACGCAATCCGAGCAACGAGACAAGACGCAACAGTCTGGTAACTCACAATTCTCCGTTCCCGCGGCTGTCCGCCCTGCTGGGCCAAGCACCATCGCGGGATGCATTTTGGCCTGCTGCGGCCGAGGCAAAGCTGGACGGTAACTGGGAAACCATACTTGCGGGTGGAATAACGCAAAGGTAATCAAAGCTGCAGCTTCAATGTGCGACGCGACCGCGAATGTGGAAGCTGTCGGTAGAAGTGGTGGTGTTGTGGTGGTGGTAGAGGTGCTGGTGGTGGAGGTGCTGGTGGTAATAGGCTGTGTGGTTGTCAGATGCGAGATCTCTCTCGTGGGCCGGGTTGGCAGTCGAATTTTTTTTGTGCTGGACTTTGTGGTGGTGGTGGATGGTGGATGGCGGGCAAAAAAAAAAAAAAAAAAAAAAAAAGACCGAGGGAAGAAAATCAAAGCCCCCGTTCCCTCCCTTTTTCGGCACCCGGCACCCTGCCCAATTGGCAGTGTTTGCGGGACCGACCCACAGACCGCGACAGACTAGGTAGGTGCTGGTGTGGGGCCGAGGCGGTAGGTGGGTGGCCAGCCAGACAAGCCAGCCAGACAAGCCAGCTGAGCCAGGTCAGTCAGGTCGGGGGGCAGTATGCGCATGCATGTGGTGTGTTTCTTTTCCTAGTGGGCCACCACTTGGCACAGATCGACAGTCTGATCGCTCCGTCGTGGTGGCGATGAAGAGAAGTGTGCCTTGTGGAAGGACTGAGAAAGGCAGGAGTGACTGAACAAGGCAGGAGTGCCTGAACAAGGCAGGAGTGACTGAACAAGGCAAGAGTGACCAAAGGTATTTGGCTGAGCTGGCTGCACTGGCTGGCTGCGCTAGCTAGTGCCGAGGGGGTTTGGTTCAGTCCAGCAAGCACGGGAATGGGAAGCCTGCCCAGCCACGCCAAGGGCAGAACGACAGGGGCGGCAAGCCTGTCATGTCATGACAGGGTGGCGCCTTCTGACCCTGATTCTTCTAGCTTTTCCTGCCCCACCCCAGCCCCTTCCAGTTTCCTCATCCCTCTGACATGCCAAAACCCCCCCCAAAACTGGCTCAGCTCAGGCCGGCTCGCGCCTGCCCTAGGGAAATGGGGCGATCAGTGGGGTTGGGGTTGTATTATGTAATAGCCGCCTGCCAAGGCTCGGCCGAAACCCCAACCCCAAAAGAAAAACTGGTAGAAAACTTTTCCTCCGAGGGCCGGCGACTGAGCCGGGATCGGAGTGGGTCAATTCCAATATCTTGCAGCTTGGTTGAATCTCCTCTCCGCCGCTGCACCCATCCATCCCCGCCCTCGGTCGAGATACCGGAAAAAAAAAAAATGCCAGGCCGTGTCGAGGACAGCCGCAGCAGCATGAATCACCCCGCCAAAAACGAGCCGGGATCGCTACTATCTCGGTACCAGGCCGGCCGGTACCTCGACGTGATATCCAGCCCGCGGGGTCAAGCCCTCATCCACCAGCTCGTCGACCGGCTCGAAAACGGAGACGGAAAGACCGGCCAAGAAGCGGATGAGGGGGTGGCGACACAAACGGGGGGCAGTGGGGACGAGGACGAGGACGGGGACCGGGACCGGGACCGCGACAAGGACGGGGACGACCAAGCCGAGCCGAACGAGTCCCTTTTGGTTGGCCTCGCGGCGCTAGATGCGTTCCTGCAGGCCAACGTGACCGGTCCCGTGCTGGTCGGATACGGCCGAGTGGAGGGCCTGTTCCGCTCTTGCCACGGTGGTGGCGCCGACTCCGGCCCCGGTCGGCTGCGAGAACGGTGCCTCGGCTGGCTCGAGGTCGACGGGGTGGCGCCATACCCGCACATCCCCCAGATCGAGCTGTTCTGCCTGGCCCGGCACGTCTTGGGCCGGACCGGCCGGGCCTGCAAGGCCACGGTAGTGGAGCTGTCGCCGTCCCTGCGGATCAGCCTGGAGTGGACCCGGCTCCGAGTCTGTGCCTGGCACCATCGCCTGCTCACCCGGCCGAGCCTGGGCGCCGGGTCGAGCTGGCCCCCCCGCACATCCCACTGGAGTGACGTTTCCAGCCTGGTCGCCGACCTCGCCGCCGGCATGGACCAGGTCCGGAGGCTGGTCATCGGCGACGGCGGCTACGGCCGAGCCGTCGCCGGACCAGAGGGACCCGAGAACCCGAGATGGAGCCGCGATGATCGGGTCCTGTGCCTCGTTGAGATGGTCAACATCTACGCCATGCTGGGCCGGGAGGACGTGGCCGGCCGGGTCCTGGAGGAGGCAGTGGCCATGAGCGGGCTCGAGCGGGCCCTCTCGGGCGCATTCGGCAAGCGGACCCGCTTTCAGCAACGCGCTACCTGCCAGTTGGTGGTGCTCGCGAAAAGCCGGGATGGGGATGAGCAAGATGAGAAGGAGGAGGAGAGCACCGGGGAGCGGGGTGGAGAGGAAGGACAGCGGGACCTCGGCTGGTCGACCCCGACCGTCATCCCGCTCGACGACGACACTCTGCTCGAAAACATTGCCTACCAGAAGCAGGCGGCCGACCTCGACCCCGCTCAGGCCCCACCGCCGGCCTGCCAGGATACCCTGCCCGAGTCGCTGGCCCGTCTGGAGCCGGATCGGCAGCCGACGCTCCGAGTGGTCGACCAGATCATCCTGCTGACCGAGGCGACGTTGCAAACCATCTTCTTTCCGGTCGACTCCCTCACCGTGTCCCAGGTGCTGCCGTACGCCGTGAGGGTCCTCGCCGACAGTGCGGCCAGCAACTGGCAGGTCCACACTCAGGCGCTGCTGGTCCGGTCCCGGATCGAGCTCCAAGCCAGCCGGACCAATGAGCGGGCCATCCTGCAGCTACAGGCCGTCATAGACCAGGTCATAGACCACGCTGAAGCCGGCGCAGCCGACAAGGCCGACGCAGCCGCCGCAGCCGCCGCAGCCGATCCGGCCCGGGCTGGACGTGGAGAGCATGGAATGACAAGGGCCGTCCCAGCCATCGCCGTAACGGCGCCACCCGAAATCCCCGCATCCATCGCCCCTCGGCCGAAGGCGGCGCAGGGATCGGCGCCGCCTCAGGTGCGGCTACGGTATGTGCACGCGCTGGCATTCCCCCCGCGGTGGCATCTCGAGGCCGAGCTCGCCCAGGCCTGGGCCAGCGTCGGATCGCTGGTCTCGGCCCTCGAGATCTTCCGCCGCCTACACCTCTGGGCCGAGGTGGCGCTGTGTCTGGCCGGCGCGGCCGCCGGCGGCGATGCCGACGGGCGAGGAGCCGGCGGAGACGTCCGGGCCCGCGCCGTGCTGAGGTGGCGCCTGTTCACGCGCACCGGCACTGCCGGACCACCCGTCTCGCCGTCATATCCGGACCCGGACAGCGACGTGCCCGCGGGAACAGACCCGACCACCGACCCGACCGCCGTCGCCGCCTTCGCCGGCCCGGCTCGCGATCCACCACCGGCCGACGCCCCGCGCCTGCTCTGCATCCTCGGCGACCTCGAGGCGGACCCGGCCCACTACGAGGCCGCGTGGGCGGTGTCGCGGGGCCGGTACGCCCGCGCTCAAAAGAGCCTAGGCGAGCACTACGCCAAGCTGGGCGACTGGGCCAAGGCCGGAGCCGCATACGGCCTGGCCACGCACGCGAACCGGCACGATCCTGAGCTGTGGAGCCGGCTTGGCGACATGCGCCGGCGGCAGGGCCTCTCTGCTGCCGCCGCTGCCGCGTACGGGCGGGCCGTGGCGACGGCAGGCGAGACAGACCTCGACGCCGATGACGCGCGCACGTGGAGCAACCTGGGCAGCGCCATGTGGCAGCTTCGCCTGGATGTGGCCGGCAAAGATGGGGGGGAGGGTGACCGGCAGGAGCGGCAGCAGGGGGAGCAGGGGGAGCCAGAGGGCGATGACGGCGGTGCCGGCGAACTGCGACGCACGCCGGCCGACGTGCTTGCCACCCGCGCCCTGGCCGCCTACAAGCGCGCCGTCGCCATCTCCCGGACCAACTGGCGTATCTGGGACAACATCCTGACTGTCGCCGCCAGCATGAGGCCGCCCGCCCACCAAGAAATGGTCTACGCCATCCGCCAGATCACCCAGCTGCGCGGTACCGAGGACGCGCTCGACGTGAACGTGCTGAAACTGCTCCTATATGATGTCGTGCTGGTGCAGGAGCCGCCCACGGAGGAGGAAGGTGCCAAGGTGCCGACCAGGACGATGGCGCGGGCGGTGGTGGGCCTCATGGAAGATACCATCGTGCCGCTGATCACGCGCCGGGCCGAGCTGTGGGAGCTGGTGTGGCGGGAACGAGCCTGGCGGGGGGACCGGGCCGGAGCCGCTGATGCGGCTGAGAAGGCCTGGCGGATCGAGCTTGGCGGCACAGGTGGTGACGACGACGGGAGCGGCGAGCCGAAGTGGCTGGTCGATGAGGCGGCGTGGTGTGCGGTGGTGAGTCGGACCGATCACCTGGTGGCCGCGCTGGAGACGTGTGGCGGCGAGGGATGGCGCAGCCGAGCGCGGAGCGCGGTGCGCAGCGTGATGGGCCGGGGGCGGGCCGTGTGGGAGGGCAGTGGAAGCGAGTGGACCGAACTGGAGAAGATGATCGGGAGGCTGAGGGGCAAATAGAAGATGGCGGGATGGGGGGGGGGCAGCTGCAGGGATGGTGAGGAGGGGACGACCTGCAGATCCGGGGTGAACAGAAGATAGCGGCGTGAGGGCGGGCGGGGCAGCAGTCGCAGGGGGTGGGAGAGGGAGTCGGCAAACGTCTGCCCCAACATGATTATTATTATTAGCCCCTGATGGCCATCCTGTTCCTATCCCTATTCCGGCGGATCCCCGTCCTTCAGACTCGACTCCTATTCCTTATCTCCCTCCGGCCAATCCAAAAACCAAACTCGGCCCATCTTCTCTGCCCTGCCCCGATTCACTCGCTGCTAGTACTGCTACAACTCCGACAACCATTGCCATTACCACCACCACAACCACCACACGTCCACCGTCTGCCCAGGGCCTCCGCCAGGCAGCACTATCTGTCATCCGGCATGGAGGACGGGACGATGACTAATCGTGCTGCCTCTCCTACAGGTCACACTGGATAGTCGTGTTCCAGTTGTCCTGACTTCCCGACACCTATGACGCAGAACTGGGCCTCAATAGTCGTGCTCGCTCTCCTCCTCCACAAACGATGAAACGTCCTCCGGCCACAGGGGTGCGTCCCCGTGCCCGTCGCCGTCCCCGCCGATCGGCCGGAGCAGCTGCTGCTGTCTGGGCGGGACCTCGTCGTGAGCCTCGGGCGTCGGCCCCGACGCAGCGCCGGCCTGGATTGAGAACTGCCGCCCGCTCTTGCGGATCCCGCGAGCGACCTCGTCCTCGTCGGCGGCGATGGCGAACATGGCGGTCCGTAGCGATGATGAGTTGACAGTCGTCTCTTGGCCGGAAGGCCAGGGAGCGGGCGCGGGCGGGCCAGCCCGCGTGCTGCCGACGGGCCGGGGCGCGGGCGCGTCAGACCGCGTGCTGCCGCTGGGACGAGGCCTGGCCCTCTTGCCCGTGGCCAGCCCGCCATCGCTGGGGATGTAGGGGGCCGGAGTGACGGTAAGGCTGGGGACGGGCTGAGGCGGGGGCGCGGGCGCGAGAGGAGGCGCGGGTGCGGGTGCGGGCCGACTTCTGGTGGTGCCCGACCGAGTGCCCCTGCCAGAGGTCTTGCGCTGTGCGACCAGTTGAGTCTCCTGGAAAGAGGCCCCGCCCTGAGAGGGGAGGGCCGGTCGCCGACGGGCGGCTGGACCCTGCCCGGCTTTCACTCGCGGGGGGTTTACCCGCCGTTTTTTGGGAGAGGGTCCAAGGGTTGGGGTGGCGGTGTTTTTGGGGGCGGGACGCTCTGGAGATAAATTAGCCGGCTGAGTTGAGGAGAGGCCGAATGTTGGAGGGTGAGAGGCGGGCGGGGGCGGGGCCCTTGTCGCGTACATGTACATGTGGCGAGGCAGGTGCGGAATGACCCTCATAGGGCTCCGCCAGTGTGAGGAACGGAAGCTAGAGGAGGAAAGAAAGAGAAATATAGGCGGAACTTACTTGATGTGGGGGGCTCAGGGTCGTCGACAGACCGTTCGGTAGCCGTGTCGCTGAAGAGACCCGGAGGGGTCACAGCCGTCCGGGTCAGGCCAAACTGCCGAGCACCACCACCCTGCCGAGAACTAAGCGTGGATCCGGGATTCTCCAGCGCATCGGCCACTATCTCGTGCCACCCATGAGCCGGGTCCAGCAGCTCCGTGACCAGCGGCAGGACGAGGTCATCAGACAGTTTGGACTGCGTGGCCGGCTCGTCCTTCGCCTGACTGTCGAGAATGCCGATGAGGAGATGGGCGCAGTCGTGACGGAGCCAAAGGGCGAGCGTGCGGTCGTGGCTGGCGGAGCGACCGCAGCGGGTTTGAAGGCGATGTCTCAGGTCGGCTTGGATGGATCCGAGGAGGAAGTCTGGGAGGAGTCAGAGCCGGATAGCGGGGGAGCAGGCGAGCATGAGAGGGGGTGAGAGTGGGAGGCGCTCACTGCTGACGTCGTAGATCCCCTCGTCGACGAGGATCCACGCGGCCCGTCGGTGATCTGGATATTTGCGTCCGTCCGCCTGGGCCAGATCCGCAGGCGACAGTACGCGCCAGCTCCCATCGGCGCCGCGGAACCACGGCGCGCGCTTGCCGACTGCCCAGCGGCCCGGGTCGGCCGCGATCGGCTCCAGATCGGGGGGCAGCCGCCCTCCCTCGGCGGGGTCGTCAAAGTCCCTATCGGCGGCCGGCGTTGCCATCGTGGCAGGGAAGCGGTACGCCATGTCGCGCCACCAGAACACGGGATGGGGGCGCTGGCTGTGCTGGCCCCGACGGCTGCTGTCGCTATCGCCACCGCCATCATCATCGGTGCTGGTCCTCGGGAACCGCTCAGGGACCAGGCGGCCAACTCGGAGGTGGGCCAACCGGCGCGCGAGCAGGGCCGGAGTGTAGTCCGGCAGGGAGTAGGCAAAATTGCGGTGGGTGATGACCTGGCCCGCCACGGCGGCGAGGGCGTTGCCTCCGGCTGGGTAAAAGTGTCTGAAGTCTGGAACGGCCGACCAGTCAGTCGGCATCGGTAAGATAGATGGCGGGAACCTGGAACGTGAACGTGGGCGCGAGCGACCTACCTGTCACGTCGTACACCACGTCGCCGATTGCGACGTACTCCCCATTCTGCTCGCGGTTGTACCACGCGAGCTCGCGGCGGGTGAGCACGATTCCCGGGTCGAGTCCCCGGCCCTGCGCCTCCTTCATGACTCCGCACCGCAGCCGGCGCAGCCGCCCCCGCTTGAGAGCGTCCAACTTCGGCCCCAGGTCCGGGTGAGCGAGCAGGCGGGCGGCGGCGCAGTTCCCCTTGCGATTCGATAAGATATCCGCCAGATCGGTCGAGAAGACGTACTCGACCAGGCGCCGCTCTGCAGACGGGGAATCAGCTCAGATGAGGGTGGAGGCAGGCGTGCGGGTGCGGGGGGCACCCACGGTGAATCGGAAGAGAATACACGTCACGGCCGATCCGCACGAGCTGCCGCGTCATTAAGAATGTTTCGGGATTCATCCACTCGGTGACCCTGCCGTAGCGGATAGCGCCGGGCAGGACCCACGGCGAGACTCTGAGGGTAAACCCGAATGGGCCGGGGGCGACGAGCTCCTCCCAAAGGTCATCGATCTCGCTGACCCCGTGCAGATCCCACACCCACAGGCCGTCGTCCCGTTCCTCGAGAGCGTGGAGGGGGAGCTCGGCGACCTCGGCAGGGGTGTAGAAGCAGTGGATGGCGAGCATGCGGCGGCGAGCTGTCAGTCCATGCTGATGTGACACCTCCGGCTTAACACCTGGCTGCCCTAGCCACGGCCACGCCTGGAGCTCCAGCTCCGGCGTAGACGCCGGTTCTGCTCCGCGACGCCGCCCCGACGTGGGCGTTTCCTCGTACGGCGGCAGATCGAACCAGAAGTCGGCCCAGCGGTGCCGGGTCTCATCCGGGCTCGTCGTCTCGAGCCACCGCCGCACCGCGCGAGCCGCGGCGTGGAACGCAAGCACGACCGCCGAGTCCGAGGTGGAGGTCGCCCTGTCGCGGTACGCTGCAATCCAGCGCCACGCGCTATCCAGATCGTCAAGCCGCCGGTTTCGCTCCGTGTTTGCGGCGGCGGCGGGCCTCGGAGGCAGCGCCGCCCGCGCGAGGTACCCCAGCGCGAGCCAGAAGAGGTCCGGCGCGGGAACGACGGCAGCCGACTCGGCCAAGGCGAGCCAGTCCCGGACCACGTCGCGGGCGCGCGTCTCGGACTCGGCAACCCTGCTACGGAAGCACCGGCGTAGGTCCCGGAGTTGCGCCCGCCGGTCCACGACCGCGTACGGAGTCTCTCGCCACCGCTTCAGCGCCTCCGGGTGCCACCTCGAGCGTGTCTGGCTCAGCCTGATGCGCTCCGTTTCGAGCGGCCCCGCCAGGCCGGCCTCCCGGGCCGGGACTGCCCACATGGCCCGCCAAGGTGCCACCCGAAGCCCCGTCGCGGCGGTCCGCTCATTCTTGGACCATACCAGCCGCGGGGGACGCAAGGCTAGGTCGCCGAGCTGTCCGACGCAGTGGACCCAGAAGCGCTCGTCCAGTAGCGAGCTGAACCACTTTGGCGGCAGCGCCCAGGTGCGCCACTCGCCGAGAGGCTCGTGACCATACTCGCGTGGGGGGAGAGGGATCGGCTCACCGGCCCGGTCAGCTGTGCGGACGAAGTCGTGTCCGACAAGGAGCAGCGGCACCCCCGTCCGCGGCACCCCCGGCCGCCGTGCCTCCCTGCGGCCGCCTCCGCCTTCGCTCCAGTCGGCGAGCGGGTCGACGATGCGCATGCCAAAGAGGTCCTCCTCCAGGGTGGAGAGAAGGCCACGCCTGATCTGAGAGGTGTTAGCAAGTGCCTGCAAGCGAGCAGTGTTCATTCAGACCCGCTCCTCCCGACCGAAAACGGGAATATATGAGGCTTGACCCTCTGGTCTGGAAATGCAGAACGGAAAATGACGGCCGGAACAGCACGCGACGGCGCCCCCGGTTTTGCTCGGGCGCACATGTCTCTTATAAAGAGGAAAGGATAACGGAATGGAACAGGGGAATAGAAGAGAACAGAAGAGCAGGGAAGAAGAAATGAAAAGTCAAATGTACAGAACAGAAATTCGAGTCGGACGTATCACTCACATAGGAGGGGCAGCCAGCCCGAGCCTGCCGCCACCGGATATACATCCGGCCCGCTTCCTGGACCGTAGAGTTGAGTCAGCCTGGTCTGTTGCCTCCACCCGGAACCCCAAGCGCCACGGAGAGGGGTATATGTCTGCGCGATCAAACCCACAATCAAGCCTCGTATCATCTGTTGACCGTGGCCAGAATAAGTCAGCGTTGTCAACCAGCCGGCCGATATCCCGGCGCCGGACCAGTAGGGGCGTGCTCAATACAAACACGGCTGCGATTTTCGACGTACCGTAATCGCCAGCATGCACGCGCAGAGCTCGACCTCGTGGTCCTGCAGCGCCGTCGCCCTCCACATCAGCAGCGGCGTGACAAGCGCCTCATCCAGCTGAACGGACACTTCGAACCGGGCCCGCACCCCCGCCCGTACTCCCTCGCCCTCGCTCTTGGACATGGCTACCCGGCATGATGGGACCCGCCCCCGGGGCTGCGGGTCTCTGTCGCGCGTGCGATTGTAGAACCCCCACCGAACCGCCCCGTCCAGACGCCGCCACAGCCGCGGCAGGTTCGACGACGCGTTCGTTGGGCCCTTCTCCGGCGCGCGAGGCCTGCGGTACACTGTCAGCGAAGCGAGCGAGAAATCAAAATCCCGGTCACGAGGGATGACAAAAGAAAACACCGACCCTGTCGCTCCTCCCGCCGTCGTCCGGGTCAGGATCCGGTTCGCCAGCTCGATACTGACACGCAGCACCTTCCACGCCTCCGAGGTGCGCCCGCTCCACTTTCTCCCCCTCTCCTCCTCCGCGGACCAGCGGTCCTGCCTCCACACCGGCAGCCACCGCGGCTCGTCCACGATGAGAAGCGGCCCCTTATCCGCCGCCTCCGTCTCCTGCGGCTGGCCCAGGACGTACGCGATTGCCTCGCTGGTGCATAGCCCTCCCAGGCGCGACACCTGGACCGCCTCCGCGATCAGGAAGCGGTCCATGTCTGAGCCCCGTGGCCGCGGCACCTTTGGCACCTGCGGCGGACGGTCGCCCCCGGAGCCTTCCGGCACCGGAGGTCTAGTTCGCGGAGCCAGCTCTGGGTGCCGTGGGACGAGCCAGCACTCGGAGGGCCCTGAGTCCCGCAGGCGCGGCGGCGCGTCCCGTAGCCCGTACACTGCGATCCATTGCTCCAGGTAGGGATCGGGCGGGCTCGTCTCCGTGTGAGGTACAGGACCGCTCCGACCGCGGCCGTCCGTATTGTCGCCCATGTCGACGGCAGATGGATGATGCACTGAGAGGCAGGAAACGCCCCGATGGGGATTTGGTAGCAGTGATCAACAGTAGACACAGTATGCGATCACTCGGGATCAAGTTGCGGAGGATCGAGAATAGATTATGGCGGGAGGGAGGAGACTCTTCTCATGTACTCCTTCTATCTCTGCGAGGAATCCATCACCTTGATGGAATTCTGTCGGTCGGCATGGGAGCCAACACAGGAATCGATGCTGGCAGAATGCCAGACAGACCCACCGCGTCCGTCCGTCCCTTGTCAGTCGGTTGCAATGCTGCTACGACTTATTGGGTTCGGTCTGGCATGCAACGCAGTGACTGATCCCTTGCCAGCTCTGGCGCCATCACCCTTGGGGAACTAACTGCCTGCTGCGTCACGAGGAATCGGCCGTTGGCGACATTATGACTGCCCTGAGCCCGTGGTATGTATGGCTGAGCTAGCGTTGGCTCTATTGACGGACTGCATCATTGCCCCCCCCCCCAACGGCACCGTCAGGGCAGGCGGGCGGGCAGGCGGGCGGACAGTACTTGCTCAACTGCGCCCACATCACTCTATTTCTGTCTATCGACCATGTCCATTTCCTCTAGTAACTGACTGACGCACGCAACCGCACGCAACCTTGGCTGTCCCGTCCCGCCCCCGCTCCATGTCTATCTAGCCTAGCGAGTAGTCCAGTGACTTCCCGGCCGACTAGAAGCCGGGGTCCTCTAAACATGTAAACACTGGCCGCCGAAATCTTCCCCCCACCCGCGGTAGCAGGGGGGGGAAACCAGAAATAGGAAAAAGCAAAGCCGAGGGCCGAGACGATTCGGTCAGATACTCCAGCCATTTTCCCGTCCTTACTCGTCCTCGTCGCTGAACACCTCCTCGCCTCGCTTCCGGCGGGCCATCCGTTCTGTTGGGCAATGTCAGCAGGGATCCATCCTGGCCGGCCACTCGAGTCGGGATATCGAACTCACCCTTCTTCTTCTTCCTCGCCTCAGCGCTCGTCAGCTTCACCTTCTTTTTGGTGGTCATGATCTTGTTGCCCATGGCGTCGAACTTGTCCTCCTCCTCCTCGTCGTCCTGCTTCAGGCGCGGACCCGCGCCCTGGCCCTGGACCCAGTTGTGGCCCGACGGCGTCATCTTGCCGTCCATCACGGCCCACACCTCCTCGGTCAGGTCCTTAGTGAACTCGGAGCTGTGCGTGATGATGATGACACCGCCCTCGAATTTCTTGAGCGCCTTGGACAGGGCCCCGAGCGAGTCCCGGTCCAGGTAGTTGGTCGGCTCGTCCAGCACGATCAGGTGAGGCCGCTGCCACGAGCACGCCGACAGCACCACCTTGACGCGCTGCCCGCCCGAGAGGCCGCGCATGCGCGAGTGCGACACCAGCTCGGCATCGAGCCCAAAGTTGGCGCAGTGGCTCTCGATCTCCTTCCGGACCAGGGGCCGGAACTGGCCCGACGCCAGCGCCTCCTTCGTGTCGACCTCGGCCACCATCTTCTGGTGCGACGCCAGCAGCTCGGTGCGGGGAATCCACGCGTTGTCGGCCGACATCATCGGGGTCCACCGCTCGTTCTTCATGCCGACGTTCTCGCCCAGCGCGAACGAGCACTCGTACTCGTAGCTGTTCTTGAACTTGCGCCGCGCGTTGATTCCGATCACCCGGCGCTGGGTGCCCTCCACCATGAACACCTTGTCCATCGCCTTCTCGTCATCCTCCGTGATGATCTTGTTGGCCCGGTCCATCGTCTCCCGGTCCTCGCCGGTCTGGAAGCGCCACTGGATGTATTCGGACGGGGTCTTGTCGAGGTGGTTGTCGATGTGGGCGAACGCGTGCTGCTTGATGTAGGCGATCCGCATGTTCTCGTGCTGGTAGATCTCGCCGCCGGTCGGGACCAGCTCGCCGGTCAAGACGTTGATCAGGGTCGACTTGCCGGCCCCGTTGGGGCCAATCACCGCGATCCGGGACCCAAGCGAGCACTGGAAGCTGATGTCGGTGAGCTGCGGCTTGGACGTGCCCTCGTACTGGAAGCTCATTCGGGTGGCCCTCAGGATGGCCTTGGCCTTGGTCTTGACGCCCTCGAGGAAGCCAGGCTCCGGGAAGCTGAACTCGATCTCGGACGCGCCCAGCTCGTAGTAGGACTTGGCGGAGGGGCACTTGCGCACGAACTCGCGCAGGTTGCCGCGGTACCGGCGCAGCTTGTAGCGCTCGTAGTGGACGATGTGCTGCGTCACGTTGTCGAGGAAGCCCGAGTCGTGGGACACGATGATAGACGTGCACGGCGAGTTGATCAGGTAGTCCTCGAGCCACTTGACGTTCTTCACGTCCAGGTGGTTGGTCGGCTCGTCCAGGAGCAGGATGTCGGGGTTCTCGAACACGGCCCGGCACAGCGCCAGCTTCATCTTCCATCCTCCGGACAGGGATGTGATCTCGGCCTTGACCATTTCCGGGGTGAAGCCGAACTCTCCGAGCCGGCGCTCGACCTCGGGCTGGTCAATGTGGTCGACCTTGGCCTCGGCCAGCTTCTTCATCGTCCAGTCGATCGTGGTCATCTCGGTGTCGGCCGAGTCGAGGTCATGCTCGATGAAGGCGGTCTTGACCTCGCTCTGCTTCGGGAAGCCCTCGACCTGCTCGTTGTTGATGGCGCGCATCAGGGTCGACTTGCCGGACCCGTTGGGGCCGCACAGGCCGTACCGCTGGCCGCGCTTGAGTCGGAGGCTGGTCTGGTTGAGGAGGATCTTGGCACCGTACGCGAGGGAGAAGGTGCAGTTGCACAGGTCCTCGCCCTCCTCGTCATCCTCGTCGACCTCTTCCTCGTCCGCGATGCCGGGCGAGGCCCGCTTCCGGAAGCTGTCGACGACCGTCTGGGAGTCCTCGTCGCCGACGAGGACGGCGATGTAGGGCTTGACGGCGCCGGACCAGGTCGCCGACTCGGTCTCCTTCTCGTCCACGAGCTGGCCGGCGATGCCGGCGATGTACTCGAGCACCGGGCCCATCTTCTCGACCGCGACCGAGTGCTTGGACGGGATCACGTCCCGGAGCTTGGGCAGGACGGTGGCGAGGTCTCCGTCGGTGCGGGCCTCGGGGATCTTGCCGTCCTTCACGTCGCCGACCCGGACCAGGGTCTCGAGCGCCTGCTTGGTCTTCTCGCGCGCCTCTGGGTCGGCCAGGTTGTCGTAGTTCTTCTGCAGACCCGGCATCATCTTGGGCAAGAAGGGGGCGACGATGTTGGGGTCGTCGACGAGCTTGCACATGTTGTCGACGATGACGGCGGCCTTGCGCTTGATGGCGGTCTCGCGCTCGCCCAGGCCGCGGTCGAGCAGGGGGACCATCAGGGCCAGAGTGGGCCCCAGCACCTCGGTCACGAAGGTGGTCGCGCCGAGCAGGTGGACTGTCTCGGGCACGTTCTCCGGCTTGGCGATACACTTGATGAGCTCCGGGATGAAGCGCTCAATATCCCGGTTGACGATCAGGCCGCACACCTTCTCCATCGTCTTGTAGGCCCGGTCCTTGACCTCCTTCTTGGTGTCCCACATGGACTCGGAGATGACGGGGATCAGGTCCGGCACCCGGAGCGCGGTCTGGGCCGGGGCGGTGCGGATGATGGTCTCGAGCACGTCGAGCGCCGCCATCTTCTCCTGCCACTTCTGCGCGTTCCGCAGCGAGTGAGTGAGGGGCGGCAGGACGGCCTTGATGGCGTACGGGTTTACGGCCTCGGCGATGGCCACCACGGCCGCGGTGGCCGCGGACTTGACGGCCGCGATCTTGTCGCCAACCGCGGCGAGGACGTCGGGCAGGAGGGCGACGAGATAGGGCTCGACATGAGCAGATACCTCGCTGTGGCGGGCGATGGTCTCGATGGCAACGCAGCCTTTCTCGCGGGCGGTGGCATCCTTCTTATTGGCGAGCTGCTTCTTGAGAGCCTCAATCGTTCTGCAGGGGGGGCGGGTCTGTCAGTCCGAGATTTCGACAGGAGAACGGGATTTCATTCGCGAACGGAACCCGACCCAAGGGCAACGAAAACAAGAAAGGACGAAACAAGAAAGGACGAGGGACAGGAATAAAAGAAACTCACTTGGTGGGAACATCCTGGTCCTCGATACGGCCGTTGATGAAGGAGCCGATGCCGGCGGATGCCTCCTTGATGGCAGCGGCATCCTTGGCGATGGTGAGCTTGCTCATCAGCTCATCGAGGACCTTGACAGAGTTGGCGTTTTCCGAAGACATGTCGGCGCCGATTAAAGGGTGGTTGTGGGTGGTGGGTGGTGGTGGCGGTGGTCAGAGAGCGGAGAGCGGAGGGATATCGTTGTCGGTCCGGCGGCGCAGATTTGGAGATCCAAGTCTATCGGTCTACCGGTCTCGAGATCGATCGGGAAGTTCTCGCCGACTACTCCGTTGTTCCGCGCGAGGGCGGCGGGCAAGATGAAATTCTCTCGTTTCGGGTCTTTTTTTTTTTCTGGCGAGGGTCGCTGCCCCAATTCCTGATCGATTGGTTGGGGTCCCAAGAGACAAGAAATCGCGAAGAAGAGGAGGGCTTCAGAGGCACCAAAAGGGAATCCGACCACTGGGGGTCGAAGGGATGAAGGTGGATGGGGAGAGGGGAAAATGGGTGTGGGGGAGGGAGGATGGTGAGAGAGAAGGGGGGGGAAAAAGAGAAAAAAATCTTTTTACACCGGACGGCCAGACACCGTTTTTTTTAAATCCTCTTGGTGCGGACACACACCTGCGCGCCGGATTTGCCCCTCCGTAGACTATCTCCAGCTGTCAGCGGGCCGGTCTCGTCTATTTCAGGCTTATCAGCAAGGGCGGTGAGCACAAGAGGGTTTCATGTGATGGCGGGGGCGCATACCGCGCACACCACCACTACCACGTCCTCGAGAAAAGCCGGTCCATGTGGAAGAGGTGATGCCGAGTTGGGCGCCTTGCTTCCCTCCCGCCCTCCCCCAAGGCGTGTTTCGTTCGACCGGCAACGTCAGCCAATAGCTGCTGTCTGTCTATCCACAGCCGGGCCCAGACATTTCCCGTGCCCAGGAGAAGAAGGCCGGTGGAAAAGTGCGGTGAGAGGTGCTTCGCCGTCTAGTCGATCTGCGAGGAATGGGGCTCGCAGCCTCTAGTGCGCAATAATTTGTGCCTGGGTTCTAGATTTACGACCGACCCGACTGGCATACTTGGGTGGTACGCCCGGCCAGATCCTGAATCCTTTAAATGCCCCCCCCCACCGAGTGCACGTGCGTCCGCTACTGGGTGGTGGTGAGGGTGGGTGGCGCCAGTGGTGGCGCGTGTAACGCGCCATGTGGCGGTCTTGGCCGGCAATCGCGTAACACCTGCGACCTCTCACTTGCGCCGACAAGCAGCGGCACAAATACGGATCGAGATAGATAGAGGTGCAGGGAATATAAAAGTACGAGGCTGGGAATCCTCCACCGTCGACGGATTGCCGACTGTGCAGGGTCGGCAATCTTCAGTCCACGCCCTGCGGCATGACGACGATTACACAGGCCCTCATCGAGTCTGGCCCTACCCCGCGTTCTCCCCAAACATGTATCACTGGTTCTCCAGCTTGGTTATCGCCCCCATCTGCGGGCCGGCCCCCCCGAGGCCGGCGGCCAATACGGCGGGATTTGGATAAGCCTTGCCCGTCCGTGTCCTGCCTGCCAGCTAGTCTACCCTGGCTTGGAGGCTTGGCGATATATGTAGATCTCAGTAATCGGCTGTGGGGCATTGGGACTGGGCCGCATCCGGCCATCTCGGCTGTCGTCTATGAATCGACGCCCAACCGCGATCGCGAATCCCTCGGGCTGCACCAGACTGAGTGGCCGCTGGACTCGGTGTCGAACCCGTCGAGACACTGAAGCCAAGCTGTTCTCGGCGACGGGGCTTTATTTGCGACATCCTTCCGCCCCATATCCCCTCAAGTCCAAAAACCGGGTATTCTCGACTACAACTACTGGCGCAATCGCCTTACCAGCCCTCATCCCAGATAGGTGCTGCCACCCATATCTCAGCCGCCGTAGTCGGGCGAATGTGTGCGCCCGTCGCTGCTCTAGGCTGGCTTGACAGCTGGCTGGCCCGGCCCAGCTTTCATAGTCGGCCTGAACCGGCACTGGCCTCTACTGTTCTCTCGGCGGGAGCGGCTGATCGGGCACCATATCTTGTGCTTTCCCATCGCAGCTACTCGGATCGCTCGGTCCGTACCAGCGTGCCGTCGAACTAGAGGGAGTCATTGGGAGAGTCGTATGCCGGCCAACTCGTTCGAGTCGGGTAGCAAATCCGAAATCCCCTTTTGGTTTTTGACGTATCGGTGTTTTTAACACCCTAGGAATCGCGTACGGTTCTCTATACCTTGAGTAAAGTCATGTGTTCGGGAAGAAACAGCTCGAGATGTGATCGCTCCGTTTTTATTTTCGTATGCTCCTATTTACTGTTCTTCCTGATTGTCGAGTGCGTGGCCTTCGCCCCAGACCTACACAAGATAGGCGCAACGGTATGGTGGTGGTGCCCTGGCCCTGTCGGTCGTGGATAACTGCCAGGCTCGGGCACCTTGATCCAGCCGATACCTCTGCAACAGAGTTTCTGCCTGTCATGCCGTATCCGAACGGAGTGCTTTTTTACGATGCGGCGGCCACAGAACAGCTGCCCGCAAGAGTGCCTCTACGCGATAGCGCTCTACAAGTATCAACTCCCTGCCAACACACACGGCCTCCTTTCCTCCTGAATATTCCCCCGTGGGGGAGGAGGGCTCCGACAAGTCCCTCCTGATCCTTTCCGGGCTAAGCCGGTGCAACTAAAGAGGCAGCGGCCGTATTGGATGGAGCACAGTCGCCGGCCCATCCCATCAGCCGAGGCTACGGCCCGAGCCCTCCCGATCGAGACCCAGAGCCTGCGTGCCCTCGGCCCCGGGTCCGACGGATACGCTCTCGCGGAGGCATCACTCGCTCGCGCGCGAGTGCCGGTTGAAGGGGGACGACAAGGATAAAATCAGGCCAGTGGTTGACACGACGTACCACGCTGTGACGAACCACCACCTCAACTACCAGTCGGACCAGCTCGAGGTCACAATACGGCCCTCGAGTGACTACATGTGGCCACTGCTCCGGCCCGAGCACTGGGACCCGGACAAAGCATGACCGCGGCCCTGCGTGGGGTGGCTATGTCGCCGCTATAAGGAACCAGAGGTGCCGGCAGGAGGCCGCACTGGGGCGGTGAATCAGGAATCCGCACGGTCTTGGCCGTCGCCGTGCCTACTGGATGGAACCGATCCGGGGCCGGCTGGCAGTGCTCGAGGCAGATAGTCACACATTCGCGGGACTGCACTCCTCTCCCGACCCGACCCAGGCCGGCTGCCGCCCCACCATGGCCGACTGGGAGGATCTCCTGGGGGGGGGGGGGGCAGGGAGGTCGGCGCTGCCAGGACGTGAGAATCTTGGTCCACTCCAGGCCGAAACGGCGAATCCGTTCATCGCAGGCCCGCCTGCTGCGTTCTCTGCCGCGTTCACGGCCCGGTCGCGGCCGCTGACGCAGGAGCGGCTTGCTTGCGCAGCTGATCGGGTCCGGGGTATCAGGGGTATCAGGGAGCTGGCTAGCACATGATCGTGAGCCTGTATGGCGGATCAGATCAGGACCGGCCGGTTTCCCGGGGGGCACGGGTGAGCTTGCCATCGGCTGACTCAACGGTCACGGCCTGCCCAGCCTCTTGACCGAATTGATCGCCTAGGCGGCTACGCTCGCCCTGGCCGGGACCCGTGCCAAACCGAGCACCCCCCCCCCGAAGTCGGCCGGGATCGGTGACATCAGCTCAGTCTGCTCCACGCCGACGTCAAAACATGGCGCTGACCCCGGTCTGGCAACGTGATGATGGTGTATCCATGCGGCCGGCGCAGCTCCGACGCGACATGGGCTGCATCTCGGACCGATGAACACGACTCGCCCTGACGGAGTACTTCCGCCCCACGGCGGGGCAGTGGAAGTACATGCTGGCGCTGTGTGACACACTGCCTTCGGTCTCCGACGGCCTTTCGGAGATTGTCTCCTCCAGGAGCGACCGCGAGAGGGGGCCATCAGCAGAGAACGTAAGCTCGGCGGGCCCGGTCCACAGCGGGATTGGCCCGCATGCCAGCCCGATCATGGCAACTTCCCCTTTATCGTCTCCACGGGCCCTTCGAGTCCATGAAATGGAGCACTGTTCGGCGCGACGCCAAGATCCAGGACATCGCTAGGGTGGCCGCCGAAAAGGCCAGCCGGACAGCAGAAAGCCGTAAACGTGTAATCCAGACGATGCAACAGACGCTGGGCCAAGAAGGCAGACAGACGGTATCGCAACACAGCGGCCGCGGAAACTCAATTGTTTCGGAGGTGCCAGACTTCCAACCAGAGGTCGGTAAGCCGGCAAAGACACAGCGCCCAAATGGACAACCGATCCGGACAAGGTCCACAGCGCGGCCGAGACCCGGGTCGAGCGGGAGGGAGCCAATGCTCAACAGACGGGTTGGGCCATCTCCTGCAGCTGAATCTGCCGCTGGCGCTCTTAGGAAGGGGGCTCGTGGGAACGATCCCTGCTTCCTTGAGCGAATCAACCGCCAACCGAGACACTCAGTGGCCGAATGCGACCAGGAGCAGCAGGGGATCAGCAAAGAGCATCGAGTTGAGATTGGGGCCATGTGGCGCCACTTCGTGGACCATGCCTTGGGAGGAGAGGGCGCTTGATCTGGACACGGTGTTGGATGCGCACCCGGTGATAGACTCGGCCATAGACTCGGCCATACTGATAGGGGCTGCGTCAGGGGTGTCAGTAGGGACAGTGCTTGGACGTTAGCCTGGCGATGCAGACACGGGCTGCGACGGAGGTGCCTGTAAGGATGTATTGGTTCGTCAGCCTGGTCGTACTGGCATGGCAAGTACGGGCTACTACGGGTGGGGACGTCAACGGGCGTGGTTATGGTCCGCGAGCCTGCCCCGGCCGGCTAATACTGCTGTGGCCGTGCCGGAGGAGTAAGCCCTGGTCCGTTCGCCTGGCCGGACTGGTCAGTACGTGCTGCGGTGGGGTTGTCGGTGAGGAGCAGTGGCAGCTGAGGACGGCGGCCAGGAACACGACCGGGACATGCAAAGCCATCAGGTGGGCCGTCTCCCCTTCACTCCATATGCAGCCGCACCTCTCACTCTTCGAACGGGCATGAGGCGGGTCGTGACCAAGACAGAGAGGGGACTGTCGGCGTATGTGGGCAGAGGGGTACCATGTATTTCGTGTGTGTGTATGTGTGTGCAATATAGACTCAATATCGTTGTCTTGGCTATCTGCTCCCGCAGTAGAATCGCCGAGACATGGCGCCCTCCTCACTACACTCTCGTACTCATACCCTCCTCTTCCGTTCTTCCATTTTCTCCTTCCATTTTCCACCTTGGCTTTCCGCATACCCACTCTTCCTCCCGTGGTCGTATGAATATAATAGTGGGAGTCAATATTATCACCGACGTCTCTTCTCGCCGAGTCCCGCAATGATGCGAATTCGATAATGGACTCGTCCTTGGGGCCTCCAGCTGAGTGCTGTATTATCTTGTCCCTGCCGAATAGCATCATGCGATCCGTGACCACTCCCCATCAATGCTCAGCTCGACAGCAAATTGTCGATTCTTTTGATGGGGGGGCTCTGCGATGCTGTCCATTATACACGAGCGCTCTTGGTGCTGCTGGGCTACATCCGCCATCTCCTCACTCTTCCGAGTGGGCTGGAGGGGAGGGCACTCGGCGGGCATCATATATAAAGGATGAGCTCTCACGCCTTGTACGGAGGCATCAGATACGCAGCCTACTTACTGCCCACTTCGGGCCTGGCTAGGAGGGGTCAACCAGTGGATATGATAAATTCCAAGCAGGGAATATTAAATCCACTGTGCCAGACTGATGAATCCAAATTCAAATAGGAAAATCGGGAGAGGACCGCAGCCGCGGATGCCTTGGGGGGCATTGGGGGGGGTCGATCCGAGCATGAATCGAGACGGCGGGGCCGAGGCCCGACTGCCAGTTCGAGGGAAGAGCTTTCGTTCCCTACTCGGGCCGACTCGAGATCAATCTGACTCGGCCTGGCCGCGATGGGGGGGGGCACAGAGCCAGGCCGAAAGAAAGAGGCTGGAAAGCTGAATGCTCTCCTCTCGGTCAAAACAACCGTATCTGGTCAGCCAAAACAAGGTGCTGAGGCCCCACATGCTCACACGACCCTGCCCACCACCATCCACGGTCCACCACCCACCACCCACCATGTAGGCAGGTGGTGCAGGTGGATCCGAACGACCTCCGACTTCCTGTCAGTCTCGCGGGCCAAGGCACTGATATCTGGCTCCACCAAGATGGCGGGCGCCGCGATTCTGAGAGCACGCCCCCTCACGCGGCGCGCGCCCCCACACGGCCGGTAACCCCACATTACCGCCGGATCAATCCCCATCGGGAAGGTCTCCGGCGCAGGTGGCCGAATGACGGCCGGCATTATGCCGAGCAGTCGGCCTCACGTAGTCGGCCTTGTCTCGTGTCCTGACTCGGCCTCTCTACTACTAGGCCCTACGCGGCCTACCCATAACCGACAGAGGGGCAAATTGCCGTCCCCCGGCCGCCGCGTGTCCCGTTCGCCACCACCGCCATCATCATCATCACCGACGCCACCGCCCGCAGCTGAACGGCGAGCTTGCCCCCCG
>JAOYNC020105353.1:0-34403 GCA_025802115.2 Bertia moriformis
TGGTAGTGCACCGGAGAGGCCGGACAGGCGAGATTGTAGATTTCGTCGACCTCGACGTGCAGCGGAAAGCAGACGTCCGGGGCGGTCGGCCGCCGGGGCCCGCCTTTATCCGCCTCGACGCGGCGGCGAGTGGTGGCCGGACCGATCGCCTGACCGGCGACGGCGTGCACGAGATCGTCCGGGCGCTCGGCCGGAAAGCGGCGTTATCCCGACCGGTCCGGCCCCACGGCTTGAGGCACGCGTCGATCACCCGGGCGCTGGAACTCTCCGGCGGCGACATCCGCGCGGTCCGGCGATTCAGTCGGCACGCCCGGGCCGATACGGTGCTGGTGTACGACGATAACCGCACGGATCTGGGCGGCGCGATGGTCCGGCGACTCGGGGAGGATGCCTGAACTCGGGCGGCTTCCCCGGGTAGTTCCCGATAATTCGCATTGTCGGGAACTCGACGACCCTCACGATCGTTGTATCCATTACTCGGCGGGTGACGCCCGCGGCCGGGCCGGGCAATCCCAGGGCGCGACGAAGGTTCGCTGTCCGGTCGCCGCCGATCAGGAGGACGACCCGCCGGCGGATCGGCGGATCGCCGCCGCGGCCATCGCCTCGACGACATCTCGGAGCAACGCGAAACACCCCAGCAGGTACGGCTCGTCGATCTCGACGACGGCGCCCGCGGCGAAGCGGGCGGCGGGGCCGGCCTTCTCGACGTAGTCGGGGCCGACCAACCCCTGATTGTGCTCCAGCGCATCGCGGGCCGCCTTCATCTCGCCGAGGGACAGTCGCTGGGACTCGTCCGGGCATCCCAGGTGGACCCGATCTTCGAGGAAGCGGAACCACTGGGCGGGCCTCCGGTAGGCCAGCTCGCGCACGACCCGCTCGACCACACCATCGAGGATCGCGGCGCGGTCCGGGGCCGCCAGAATGTCCGACAGCGGGACCTGGATCTCCTCACGCCGCTGCGCGCGGGATCGACCCGCCGCCTCGTTGGAGGCGGCATCCAGTTGCACGGGGTAGGCCGTCAGCCAGAGTCGGGCCAGGCCCATGACCCAGTCCTCGAGGAGGCCTGCGAGCCCCCGGAAGACCGACTCGGCTAGGTGGACGGTCACGTAGCGCTGGGCGAGCGGCTCCAGGTCCGGGGCCGGCACCTCCTCGCCGCCAGCCGCGGCGACGATGCCGACGCCGCGGCCCTCGCGGGCGACCTGCTGGACGACCCGCCAGGCCTGCCGGGTGTGCAGGTAGAAGTCGCGGGACTCATCCAGGCGACTCAGGACCTGGTCGGCCAGGGCGCGGATGTCGTCGGGCAGGGGCATGGCGCGGTGCGGCGATCAGCCGGCCTCGTCGAGGAGGGCCTGGAGCCGGGGGGCGTCGCCGGCGCGGCCGAAGTTGACCACGACGACCGCCGGCTTGCCATCGAGCGAGATCGCGTCGGCGTCAACCCAATAACGGATCGAGTCGCGGTCGAGTCGCACGCGAACGTCGGCGAGCTGGGCCAAGGGCACCATCAGGTAGGGGCCGGCGATCCCGTCGGTCGAGACCCGGAGCCGGTTCTTGGTCATCTCATCGATCATAGCTGGTCACCTCACGCCGACGCGGATCGCGACCTCGATTCTAGGCTGCCGCAGTCGCGATTGCCAGGCCGGCGGGACCTCACCGGACCGATGTCCGAAGGCGACTCGACCCGAACCAGCTCAGAATCGTCGAACCCCGATCGGCTCCGATCCGGGCCGGGGCTCGGCCCTAACCGCAATGATGATCGAGGGAACAAGCGGCCACTCACCCCCGTCGAGTGGTATTGGTTCCCTGATCCTCCCCGACCGTCGTGAACCCGATAATTTGAGCTTTGGATCCAGACCGGACCCTGGCCAGGGGAGTTTCACCCCCGGAGTTCGAAAATTTCGGCAAGCCAAGGTTAGCCCTGGCTCCCTGATAAATGGGGGCCCCCAGGGTCCAGTCTGGACCCTGGGCCGGGGAGTTTCGGCTGGGCAATGCATTGTCGGGACGGTTCGGCGCATACCGAGGGCCTTCCCTTTAGTTTAATCGCGCGAGCGACCGACTCGGGTCCGTCGTGTTTCCGTTCCGGTCGGCCCGGTTGGATGCTTGCCAGGACAAAGCGTGATCGCGTTTTGGACCGGGACGGAGGCCCTGTTGCTGGATCGACTACCAGCCCGGAGCCCGGATTAACCCAATCGATCCACTCGTGGCGATCGGGACGCGACCTCACCCTGCTGGGGCGTCCGTCGCATGGGAGGAGACCACGCGACCCGGCGTCATCGCCGCCATCGACCCCTGATGAAGGGAGGCTATCCAACGATCGGAGGGAGCGGACTCATCACTGACGGGGCATCGGGAAAAAACACGGCTTGAGCGTCTCAAGTAAGTGTAGGTCCCGACAAGATCGACCACTGCGGCGAGTGATGGGATGGCCTAGCTGTTCGCGGATGATGAACGGAGGTATCTGGGATGAGCCTCGATGAACCTTACGCGGGATGGTGCTGCGTGATGCAGGCCAGGTACAGCCTAGGCGATCTCCTCGCCCTCGACCGCTTGATGGGATTGCCCGCGGTTGAAGAGACCTTGGGTCGGGTGGTCAGGCAGCTCAGCTTGGCGGGTGACGAGGACAAGGTCCGGGAACGGGCGCGAAAGTCGCTCGCCCGCAAGCATTCGGACTATGATCCCGATCTTCCGTTCGAACCCTGGGCGTCTAAGTTCATCAGGCAGGCAGCCAAGGAGCAAAAGAACTGGAGGAAACGGCCGCGGCAGATCTGGAACGCGATCGCCAGCGAGGTCGTCACCACAAACCTTGAACGGCTCGCGGTCGATATTCGTGCGGACCTCAGTCCGGCGATCGAATCTCTAACATCCAAACAGCGACAGGTGTTGTATTACATGCTGAGTGGGAATTCCGTGCGGCAGATCGCCGCCAAGATGGATGTCAAGGAGCGGGAAGTTTGGTCAATCAAGTACCAGGCGCTGAGATTGCTCCGCGAGAAGCTAATGAGTTCGGCGGACTGAAGACGGGTCGGCTCAGCGGGGTGAATCGATACAAGGCGGTCTTGATCGAAACGCGTGGGCCGAAAAACGTCTCACCCGAAATCTACACTGAACATAGGAAAGGTAGGTTGCGCAAGATGTCGAACCCTCAAATTATAGATCTAGCCTGCTTGTCCTTCGGCATGGAATACACCGTTGCCCCTCGCCGCGCAGTCGCCCGGCTTCAGGCATTGCTCCGTAACGAGGCGGCGTGCGCGGCGCGGCTAGCCTTACTCGCCGAGCTTCGGGACAACCCTCCGGCCCCGATGAACGGTCAGGATGCAGGCGTCGTGACACCAGCACCCGAACCGGTACGGGCTCTGGAATGGCCGGACGAGCGCTTCGCCCGGATTGCCGACCTGATCAAGGACCGTCGGCTCGGCCGGGCGCTCGAGATGGGGGACATCGCCCCCGGAGAGATCGACTTGCTGCTGGGCGACCTCCAGGCGATCCGAACCATCCATGAGGGCCTGACGCACGTGCCCGCGAGCGTGACGCAGGTTTTGGTGGAAGAAGGTTGGGCGGCCGTCGAGCCGATCTTTCCCCTGATCTTGGACGCAATGCAGGAGCGCGCCCGGGTCCGGAGGAGGGATATCGAGGACTTCCAGAACCACATCACTGGGGAGATGAAGGCCTTCGACTGGCAACACAACGCGCCGGGGCGTTTCCGCGACGTCCTGAGGGAGAAGGTCAACGCGTGGCTGGTCCGTCACCGGCAATCGGAGATGCCGGAGATCGGGTGGGACGGCTTGGCCGAGGAGGTCGCCTTACGAGGTGGGCTGCGTTGGCTGAAGACGCCAGAAGTTCGGCAGGGCCCGAACCGGGACGTCGTTCATTCAATAACCCGTGCGATCGAGGAGCGGTCCCCCTCGGTCAGCGAGCTGTATCACTGGACGGAGGCCGCCAGAACTCAACCTGTGACGCTCCGAAAGGTTTTCCGCTTGAGCGATCGGCATCCCCTGGCAACAGCCCGGGAGGTCTGCGATCATCTCATGCAAGAGATCCAGAAGAACTTGTCCAGCGCGAGGGACGTCCTCAGTCCGAGCATCGCGGCCTGACCCGGAGCACCTGTCCCGCGACCGCGACCCGGCCGATCGCGGATCGGGGGATGCGAACGGGGATCCCTGGAGAGCGCCCTGACGTGCCGTCCCTTATCGCATCGAACGCCTTGCCGAGCTTGTTCGGGATCTGGAGAGGCCGTTCACTTCCGGAGGAGGAGCCGGTGCCTGCGCACGATCTGCGCGATTCCCTGGCGGAATTCCCGTATGAGATCGACAGCGTCCAATCCTTCCAACTCGGACCGCTTCGATCCCTCCCGACGCGTCGGAAGTACAGTCCGGTCTATCGGGTCGACGCGCGGCCCCGGTCCAGCCACGCTATGAGCGTCAATCTGGCCGTGAAAGTCTTCCCGGGAGCGAAAGGGCGGGGCGATGACGCGCGTCGCGAGCAGCAGTTCATCACGGCCGGGAAGATCTGGCAGACGTCCTTCGTGAAAATCCCTGAGATCGCCAAGGCTCACGGGGTCTACAGGCTGGGGGACGCGCAAGAACGGGCGTGGAAGGAAGGGACGGGCCACTCCCCGCCGTCTCGGGTCGTCTGCGTCATGGACTGGCACGGGGAAAGCTTGGAACGGACGCCGAAAGGGCTCAGGCCCGAGGTCGCGCGCCTGATTGCCATCGCCGTGGCGAGGGCGCTGAACGCCATCCATGAGAAGGGGTATGTCCACCGCGACGTCAACTTGCGCAACATCCTGCTGTCGGATGACGGCCGGTGCGTCCTCTGCGACCTAGGTTTGCTCGCACCGCATGGCGTCGATGATCCGCAGAACCCGCGTCCCCGCCGTCGCACCTCCATGGCGGATAAGCGGGAAGATTTCGAGGATTATGCTGATGTTCTGACGAGATTGTCTAGGAATTGCCCGTCGCTCAAGAAACCGTTCGATCATGTCGCCGCGTGGTGTAGAGACCAATCCAGGTCGTTGAGCTGGGAGCCGGTGCTCTCGTATTTTGAAGAGGCGCTCGAGCGGCGGGAGGGACGCGAGACGCAAGGTCAGCGGACGGCTGTCTTCCTGCCCACGCCTGCTGCCGATCAAGATCTCGAGCAAAAGCTCAAGACGAGACAGCCCCAGGCCCGCGAGAAAACCGGTCTCGTCGTCTGGGTGGTCGGGGATGGTGGGTCGGGGAAGACCGATTACCTAAGCCGATGGTGCCAGCCCGGAGGAGAGACCTTCCTGGACCTCCCGGGGGTGTTCCTCGACTTCGAACAGGACCTGCCGATTCGACTGCGAAATGATCTGGTGGAACCCCTCTCCCTCCGGTTCCTGCTCCCGCAGTTGCCGGGTTTCGACGAAGCGGATCAGTTGCGGGATGGGTTGCGAAGTTGGCTGAAGACCATCGTTGACGTGCATGGGCACCACTTGGACGGGAAGCGCCGGTGGGTCCGCCTGTTCGTCGACGGCCTCGACCGTGTAGCAGACCCGCGGGCAATCCTCTCCTGGCTCCCCTGGCCTCCGCCGGCCGGGGTGGCCTACGTGATCTCGGCGCGACCGGAGCTGCGCGAAAGGTTCAAAGTCTCGACGAGTGGCCTCGTTGCCCAGGAGATCCTGATCGAGCTCAAGGCGGTTGTTCGCGATCCGAAGATTGACAGGCGCATCCTGGCACTCCGGATAGGGGATCTTTTTCGAGACATCGAGGGCAGGCCGACCGTCAAGGACTTGGTCGAAAGACAGCTCGCGTTGGTGCTGGCCTCACGTTCGCCGCCCCCGTCACTCAAGCACGACCCCGATCTCTCCCGCGAACCTGATTACTGGCTCTCGCTCCAGGAATGCGGCTGGCTGCTCAAACTCGCCGAAGGCCACGGCGGGCACGAGGGCTCATCCTTCCCATGGCGACCGCTCCTCGCCGAGAGATTGTCGAAGGATCGCCTGACCGTCGCCCACGCCCGTCTCGCCCGAAGGTACATAAAGACGGGAGGGCAATATGAGCAGGCGATCTTTCATCGGCTGCAGACGGGGGCTGCGGGCGACCTCAACATGGCGATTCGGGACCTGACGGCACCCGAGTTCCTGGTCTGGGCCGTGGAAGGTTAACGACCCGGCTCGAGGGTGAACTGAAGGAGTCGGCCGGCGCGGTCGCGCACGGCGATACGAGGCCGAGCCTCGTCGCCGAGGTTCATGGCGACTTGCTCGATCGGCATCCCCAAAGGTATCGCGGCGCGGAGGTCGGGTCGGGGACTCACCCGAGTAGACGAGCCCTCGCGGTACCGCCAGACCTTCAGCCACCCCTCGCGGTCCCCCACGACGATCAGACGACGGCCGTCGCGCAGATCCGCGACGGCCAGTGCCCCGGGCCGGACCTCACCGACCGGCCCGATCGCGACGACAATGTCGGCCAGAGGATCGGGGTTTAGGTAGGGGTGACAGACCAATCGCGCATTCCCGTCGCCGACGACCGAGAGCCAGACCTGGCCACGGTCAGGGTCGATGTGAACGGGACGGCCTCGGCGCCGGATCGTCCAGGTGCCTATTCCTGATAAGGGGCTCGCGGTCGGAGACTCCGTGCCGTGGGTCGGCCAGGAGATAACCTTATGCTCTCGAGCGGCAATGACACGACCATCGCGCCCGATCGCAGCGGTCAAGTAAGAGGCGCCAGGGGAATTCATCTCCGATACGGGGAGGGACACGACCACGTCCGGGCGAGAGGGGTCATCGCAGGGACGCAAGATCGCGGGAGGGCCGGCCGTCGCGAGCACCACCGCCTGGTCACCCGAAGGGGACCAGGCCACGCGCATGATCGCAGGTCCGGTTGACTCCCAGGGGACGGGCTTCCAGTGCCATCTGCCGCTTTCGCCGTCCGGGCCGAGGGTCCCGAGCCAGAGGGAACTGTCCCCGACGACCAAGACTCGCCGCGGCTCCAACGGGTCGAACGTCGCGGCTTGGGGGATGAAAGGGAGTGCCTCGAGGGAGGATGGTCCGATCGCGACAGTCGGGAAGATGCTCGGCCAGGCGTGGTCGAAGCCGAGAGACCGGCCCCCCTCTGGTCCCGAACCCGGCGTATCCGGGACGGTTACGACCCACAGGGGTCGTTCCGCCCCCCGATCGGCGATCAGGGCTATCGGGGGATGTGGTGGGACGTTGAGCGCGAGAGCAGCCGCGAGTCGGGTGTATTCGCGATGGGCGCCGAGGTCCCAGACCGAAAGCCAGCCTCCGGCATCTAAAACCAGGCCGACTGGACCGGCAGGATGCGCGACAACGCCAATCCCCCGCGGCATCGCGGCGCCGGCCGTTGACGCGATGACGCTCCTCCGCGCGTCTTCCACCTCGAAATCGAGCCAGGCCAGAGGACGTCTCGGATCCCCATGCACCGCCAGGGCGAGGGATCGGGAGCCCTCGACCCGGGACGCGGCGATGACCCGGCCCGGGGGCACCGCCAACGGCGGGCCGGGCTCGAGCAGGAAGTCGCCGGTCTCAGCCAGCCGCCGTGGCCGGGCGCTCGTATCGCCGCAGGCGACGGCGCGACGCGAGTTCCAGTCGACCGCCACGGCCCGGATCGGCTCGTCCATCTCCCCCTCCCCGGGGATCGGTTCGCCCTTCTCTCCCCGGATGATCCAGGGTTTGGGTGTTTCGTTGACGAGTGCCCACCTGTCGTCCCTGTTGAGCCGGGCGAAGACAACGTCGCGATCATCGGAAACCAGCAGCGTGTGGCCCCCCGGCGCGAACTCCAGGGCTACGATGGGCCGCGTTCGATCTAGGTTGAGTGTCAGTCGCGCCGGTCCGGCCGTTGCGAACGAGGCATCCGACGGCGAACCCCAGATCAAGAGTTCCCCGGACGACAGGGCGATTGCGATGCGTCTTCCCTCCGGGTCAATCGCCCCGGCCTGTGCCGTTCCGGGGTCGCCTGGCCATCGGAGTGTTTGGCGGGGAATCATCGTCGTCGACGGGTCGCTCAGGTCCCAGAGCGAGGCATAGTCGGCTCCCTCGAAGAGCGCGAGGGCCCAACGTCGTTCGGCGGGCCCGGCGAGTGCCGTGGCGCGGACTGGGATTCGATCTGGGGGGTCGAGAGGGGGTCTAGGTCCTCGTCCCAGCTGTGCCGCTCCATCCCAGTAATGAAGGATACCTGAGTCGAAGCCGACGAGCAGCGCGAAGTCGGGGCTGGGCCCGAGCGACCAGGCGGTCACTCGCGTCCGCGGGGAAGGAGGGTCGAGGGGGAGTTGCCAGCCCGCGATCAGATCGGCAGCCGGGTCGAGCGACGCGGCCCACTCGCGGCGGAGCCAGTCGCATGCTTGCAACCGCGCGCACTCACGAGCCTTGTCCTCTCCAGGCAATCTCCTCGATTCGTCGAGCGCCGGCCAAGCCGCCATCAGAGAAGCCAGGGCCCGAGGGACCTCCTCGAGCGCCGATCGCTGCCAGGTGAAGATCCGCCAGGTCGCCGCTAGCAGGGCGTGCGATGACCGGCTCTTCGCGGTCGCCTCGTCAAGCCGACCGTTGAACCGCGCGCCCGCCTCGGCGAACCGATCCAGTGCCCGTCTGTACGGGGAGGGAAGCTCCAATATCAATCTCTGGCGACAACACGGTTGGTCGCGGAGCTAGGGTCGGTGGACGCCAGCGACCTTCGTCCCTGGATGGTGAGGCACGCCTGTACTTTCACTGCTGATCGCGGTCACGGCTAACAGGATCCTCATAGTTTGAGACAATGTCCACGAAAAACGTCGCGACCGGACAAATGATTGGTGGATCTTCGTGCCCTCCAGGAGGCTGGCGAAACGGATCCATCAACGATGAGTTGCAGCCGGCCAATGGCAAAATCCGCGTAAGAGATATGACTCGATGAATCGTTACTTGGGGCGGAGATAAAAAAATGGAAAAAACAGCCCGGACTTCGTCCAGAGAGGAGTAGAAGGTTCGTCACTGGCGAGTACTAGCATGGACCCCCCTCATCCTGGCGCGACCAGATTTGCCCGAACGAACCCCGTCGAACTGAGGAAAGTTTCCGAACTTCCGGAGGCGAGGTTGCCGACCATGTCGACGCGATCCGCGAGAAGCGCCCCGAGGGATGCGTCGACCCGACCCGAGGCCGAGAGCCCCGCCCCAAGGCGCTGGGGGCTCCTGGGCGAGACGAGCGTCTCAGCATCGTCGCCGGCGATGGGCAGCCGGCCCTTTCTCACGAAGCGGCTCCGGGGCTTCGAGTATTACTTCGGCGCGGGGGTCGAGGACTGGCCGGGGGCAGACTGGCGGCGACCTGATGGCGTGGCCACGGACGAGGAATGGGTTTGGACCCCATCGCCCCCCGGAACGGTCGCGCACCTGCGCTCATTCCGCGACCTGCGGGCCGCGGTGGCTGCTCGGGACTCGACGTCAGAGTTCTCGGGAACGATCGACCAAGCGGTGAAAGGCCTGGTCGCCGCCGTGGGGGCACTGCACCGCGCGGGCCTGGGCGCGGGTCTCGTCCAGTCGGACGGCATAGTCTTCGACTCCGACCGTCCCGACCAGGTTTTCCTGCTCGACGCAGGGTTCACCTTCGGAGGCATCGTCCCACCTAACCTACAGATTGGGGAGGACGTGGCGCTCTGGGACCACGAACTCCCCTGGAACCGCCAGGCTCAGCTCGTGATCGACCGAAACAAGCACCCGGACTTGCTGCTTTATGAGGTCGGCCCGGAGGACGGATTCGACCCCAGCCGTGACCTCCGCTCGCTGACGCGGCTGCTCGCCTGGGTCTTGGAACCGGCCAAGGAGGACCGGCCCGAAGCGGGCGTCTGGCGCGTCATTGCCCGGGTGCTCGAGCGCGACGAGACGATCGTCACCGCGCAGGAACTCGAAGCCCTCTTGGAGGCCAACCCGCCGAGCGAAGCACTCGACCCGACCTTTGGCTCGTCGGCGGTGGGACTTGGCCGGGGGGTGGCAGTGTTGGGACGCAGGCTCTTCGCCGCCGTCGTGGGGATCGCGCTCGCCTTGGGCGCGTTCGTGGTCGTCACCAAGCTCCCGAACTGGTTGAACCGACCCTCAGCCGCGACGACCGACTTCGAGGAGGCGATCGCCCGGAAAGACCTCGACGCCGCTCTCGCTGCACTCGAGCGGATGGCCGACCCCCACGCGATCGACCGCGCCCCGGTCCACCGGGTCGAACTGGCGCGACGCCAGTCGCAGGGACTCCTCGAGAAGATGGCGGCCGATAAGCTCGCCAGGCTGCGGGGAATGACTCCGCCGGACCAGCAGAAAGCGGCCGAAGGGCTGACCGGAGGCTTCCACCGCCTATGGAAGGCGGGCGGCCGAACCGATCCCACGGAGGATGAGTATCCCGAGGTCCTGCGGGTGCTGAGGGACTACGCAATCGCGATGCAAAACCGAGATCTCCGGCCACGACCGGGAAAATAATGGGTCACTTCGGTCTCTAGAAGAGTAGGGAGCGTGCGATTCTCGATCGAAGATGGACCCTCTACCCGGATCGAATCTGGTGGGGAGCGACACGGTGAGCGAGCTGACCAGGAGAGGTGTGCTGCGGTCCGCGGCGGGCGGGCTCCTCGCAACGTCGGCGGGTGCGGCGAGCGCCGCAACCCAGGCCCCGGGCCCTCCGGCGGCGGACGCTCAGGGCGTGACCGTATCGCCGGCGTTGGCACAGGCGCGGCCCGAAGGGGAGGCGAACGAGCTGGTGATCCTGGGCGTGGGCCGGCCCGGCTCCAACCCCAACGAGATCAAGACCAAGATTGAGCAGACCGCTATCGAATTGAAGGCGGAACGGACTGGGACCAACGTCAGGTCGCTGCGTGACAAGGTGATCGCGACCCCGACACGGCTGACCCGCCCCCAGTATGAAGCCTATGACGACATGCTCAAGAACCGGCCGACGCCCTCGATTTCGGGCCGGGCCGGGGCGGGGGCCACGCTCGTCCCCTTCGAGCGGGCGACGAGCAACGTCTGGCTCCTCGACCTGGGGGGAACCTACAAGCTCCAGCAGGTCAAGGTCGTCACGGTCGACGAGAAGGGAGGCCCGCAGCCCGAGGTCACGTTCACGCCCGACGGAGCCGACGGGACGAAGCTGGCCAGGTATCTCGACGCGCCCGGCGAATACGAGCTTGAGATCGAGAAGGGGCGTCGTGTCAAGTCGTTCAAGGGGGTGAAGTACGATTCGCTGGGACGGACCAATGAGGGTTTCGAGGGGGAGAATCGCCGGGAAAACTCGTTCTGGTACATCCACGTCAAGGGGGTCGAGCCGGCCGAGGTCAAGGCGCTGTTCGACCTGCTCTCGGACCCGGAGCGTCCGAACCCAATTCAGGGGCTGAAGCGGACCGTCTCGAAGGTGTTCGTGCAGGCGGCGCTCGACACCATCCCCGAGCTCGGGACGACCACGGTCGTCGGCAACCAGGTGTCCGTCCGAGTGAACAGGCTCTCCCAACGCAAGCTCAAACCGGTCTTCGAGGAATCGGTGCTCCTGATCTTCCCGCTGACCATCGAGGCGGCGAAGGGCCTGGCGCGCGAAGCGAACGAGCTCAACGACGCGACGGCCCTCGCGGCGAAGTTCACCAATCGAGTCGAGGTGAATGACAAGGACTTCCGGCTGCGGCCCGGCGCGGAGCCTCGTGTCATCGTGTTACCGCCGTCGTCCGACGCCTTCGCCTTCGAGCGAATCTTGACCGTCGAGGACGCACCCGGCTGGCGCGCCCGTGCGGCGACCGAATTCTGGAGGGTCGTCCTACTGGTGGCGAGGAACAAGCAGACCGGGGACCAGACCGTCATCCGCGTCGTGAACCCGGACGCCGCCGGCGCGACGACCGCATCGGAAGCAGTACTGGCGGTCGCCGAGCCGGATACGGGCTGGTTGGTCGGGATGACGGCCGACTCGGCACGCACCGGCGGCGCGATCAATACCGGCGGCGGCACCGCCACCAAGCCCTGAGCTGCCGGGCCGACCCAGCATCGTGTGCAATGCGCGACGCGAAGATACTCCGCACGCCGTCAAAGAAATGCCCCATCAAGTTCAACTACTCAAAGGCGCAAGGCGTGACCATGGCCGACCACGAACTGCTAGATCCTTCTGCGTGCGGGCTGATGACGGCGGAGTTGGTCGAGCGGTATAACCGCCTTGCGGCCGCGCTGGCCGGGCTGGCCGGTCACGACCCCGCCCTGGCCAGTTCGCCCGAGTTGGTCGCTCTGAGAGGGGATCTCGCGCGGACTCGCCGTCTGATGAGCCGGCTGCGGTTCCCGGTAATCTTCTGCGGGCGGTCGCAGGTAGGCAAGTCGACGACACTTTCGCACATCGTTCGCGCAGGCAAGGGGGAGGAGCCCTGCCTCGGGGGCTCGGGCGTGGCGACCACGTGCGTGGTCACGCGGATCCACGCCAAAACCCGGCCGGCGGGTTCGCGGCGTCGAGAGCACGACTGCAAGATCCGGTTCCTGACCCGGGCCGAGTACGAGGCGCGGGTGAAGGGGATCCGCGAATACCTCGGCTACGCGCCCGACCTCGACGACAACGTCGTTCTAAACGACCTATCGCGGCTCCTGGCGGCCTCGGAGCGCCGGACCGGCGACGCTTCGAGCGCGAGCGGGGCCGACGTCGACGCGAACGACCTGGCCGACCGGCTGGCCGACCGCCGGTACCTTCGCCGGTTAATGCTCAGCTACCGCACGCACGGCGCGGGCGTTGTCCTCGACGCTCCGGACGGACTGACCCAGCCCGGCGTGTTCACTCGGCGGATCGAATACACCAACCATCCTGACGATGATGTTGCGACGCTGCATTCGCTGCTCGGGGAGGTCGAAATTGCCTACGAGGTGGAGCCCGGGGTGCTCGATCCCCGCATCGAGCTGGCCGATTCACCTGGGCTGGGCGCCCGGCTCATCGTCGACGACCTGGTGACCCAGCGCATCCTCCCCGAGGTCGAGGGCGCGATCGTTGTCATCGACGTCGGCAACGTGGCGATTCGCGAAGTATACGAACTCCTCGAGGCGTTCGGCCGTCGTTTCGGAACGCTCGAGGGGCGGGTTTGGCTGCTGATAACCAAGATCGATAGCCTGACATCGAACCACTACCGCCCCGAGCCGAGACCCGACGGCCAATCGCGGAGCATCTTCGACCACATCGCCAATACGGCTCGTGAGAACGGCTTGCCCCTGAGCCAAGTCGTCCTGATCTCGAATATCTACCACGAGCTCCTCCCCCGCACGTCCGATGGCATGCCCGGCGCGGCCACTCCGGAGATGATGCGGGTGACACTCAAGCTGGAACTCGACCCAGCCGGCCGACCGATCCTCCCGGAGTCGGTCCGGCGATACCCCGAACTTGAACGGGCCTTCGGCGAGGTGATTCGCGACGGCGGCATCGACCGTGTTCGGCAGATCGTCGGTAGCGAACTGGCCGGTCAGGTCCAGGGACGTGCCCGCGATCGAGTCGGACGCGACCTCGAGCGGATGGGCAGCCGCTTGCGGAGTCACCTGGAGGCGGCCCGCCGGGTCGCCCAACTCGGCAGCGGCGCTCTGGGCAAGCTCGGCGAATGGATTGGTACCATCGACACGCTGATAAGACAGGTCGAGCACGACCCCGAAGGGACTCTCATTGAAGGGCCCGGCCGGGACCTAATCCGAGACGTTTGGACAAACTGGACGGTGAGGTACCCCGAGACGAGAAATTTGCTCAACGGTCAGGCGGCCACGGCCCATGAACTGGCAAGTGGCCGGCTTCACGGTTGGATCCGCGATCATGCCAAAGTCGTGACTATTCCCAAGGTCTTCGACAACATCGGCGAATGCCTGCGTGCGTCCGAGGCGATGCACGGGTCAATCCCCCTGGGAAGCGACGAGGGCGGCCCCACCTCGGCATGGGAGAAGGTGAAGGGCGACTATCTGAACGACGAGAGCACGCCGTTCCTCGCTGTCGTGGATGAGTCGGAGGCGACGGAAAACCCGTTCAAGGCGGCGGTTCAAGGGATCCAGAACGCGGGGCTGGACGACGGGTATCGCGAGTTAATGCGGTCCAAACTCGAGATTACGGTCCGGGCGGCGATCTACGCGCTGGGCGAGGACGTCCGGACGCGGCTCAAAACGTTGCGCGACGACCTGGAGCAGCTGGAACGCATCGATCGCAAGGCCTCAATCCGAGGCAAGACGACCGCCGCGTCCGGAGCGCGGACTGTGTATGACGACATGCTTGAGGCGCTGACCCGCTTACCGAAGTCACCGAAATTAGGCTCCGAGCCGGCCGTGGAGGCCGAGGCATCAGCCGCGGTGCCTCCACTGACATCGGAAACCGCACAGGTGCCGGCACCGAACCCCTGAAAACGAGACGATCAAAACCATGCCACCGAATCCTTCGCCACTACGCTGCACTCTGAACCGAGTACGTTTCCGGACCGGCTCCCACACCATAAAATTGCCGTTCGTGGTCGAGGATGTTGCGGGCCCCCACCTGCCCGGTGACCGGTTCCTGCTCGTGATGGCCTGGCCTGAGGAGTGGTCGTCGTTCTTGAACTTGAATGTTGAGGCGAAGCGCCACGCGGTGGGGTCGCAGGCTTCCGTCGCGAGAACGACGGCCGCGGCCGCGGACTTCGCCGCGTCGTCGGCCTCCCCCGGTTTGAGCTTGGGATGGAATACCAGCCCCGCCCCAGCCGCCCTGCGGCGACCAGCCGCGCGCGGGCCGGCAGACGAGTTGGCCGTCAAATTCAAGGGGGACGAGTCCAGTCCCCCAACGCTTGCCCAGGAGAGGCTCGAGTTGGTCAAAGCCCTGGCCGACGCCGGGTTAATCAACCCCCAGGATGAACGGGAAGTCCGCTGGACGCGGTCCCCATCACTGCGCTTCTCCGAGGTCGGCCGCGGGGATACGATCGACGTCGAATTTGAAGTGGACTCCAACCCGTCCGCCTTCCAGGCTTTCGCGATGAGGTACCCCCCGAAGGTCGGCGAGACGACCGCGACGATCGAACTGCCCGTGGAGTGCAACGTCTTCGACCTGGGAGGCGACCGGGAACGGCGGGTAACGGACCGGATGCGCAAGGTGCCGCTCGTCCTCCGCCTGCGCGAGGTCGGCCCGGTGCAGGCAAGCCCCGCGGTCGTCGGGATTGACTTTGGGCACAACACGACGGTCGTGGCGGTGAGCGAGGTCTTCGAGGAGATCAGGATCGAGTCGCTCGAGCAAGGTGGCAGGTACTCCTCGAAGCGGATCGAGTCCACGGTCGCCTTGAAGCGCCAGCCCCGCCCGACCTCCGAACGAGGCATCCGGCCCAAAGTTGAAATCAAGATCGGTTTTCCGGCACGAGATGGGGCCAGCGAGGGCGATTATGAACTATTCCAGAGCGTCAAGCGCTGGATGGTGAATCCCACCCCGAGGCCGGTGGCCGACTCCGTGCTCGATGCACTCGCCTCCTGCGACGCGGCAACCCTGCCCGCCGAGTTGTTCCTCGCCAGGATCTTGCGCGCCTTCCGCGAACGGAAACGGAACGAGAATGGCCAGCTCGTAGCGATCGGCGAGCAGGCCACGCGGATCGTCGTCACGTACCCGACAAAGTTTAATGTCTGGGAGGTCAACCGGCTCCGCTGGACATTTCGGCAGGCGTTCCTCCGCGCCCTAGCCGAGCCCCGGGTCGTCGTGCCCGACGAGGCGTTGCGGCCGTATGAGGTGAGGTATATCGATGAGGCGTACGCCGGCGGCTTGTACCTGATCTACCAGGACTATCTCCACCAGGCAGGTGGCGCCACCGCGATGCGCTACCGCTTCCCCAAGGGGATGAACTTCCTCTCGGTCGACGTTGGCGGAGGAACGACCGATGCGGCTCTTTTGCGCGTCGAGTTGCTCCCCTCGGAGAACGGTCAAGGGGGGTACACGATCTGGATCCGGGTGCTCGGCAGGTCAGGCGACCGCAAATTCGGCGGCGACACGATCACGAAGGAGGTCTTCCTATTGCTTAAGGCGCGGCTCGCCGCGGCGCGGAACCCCGCGTTGCGCGCCGCCATAGACGGTCTCCCGAAGGACGACAGTACCGCCCTCGCCCGCTGGCTCGACAGGAACGCCGAGCGGATCGACGAGCAGATCCCCACCCGAAGCGACCAGCCAGAGCACCATCGAAATCCCAGCGGGCTTAAGAATCGCCGAGATCTAACCCAAAAGCTCTGGGACGCTGCTGAGTCCGTCAAGCTCAAGCTCAGCGACCCGCAGTCGGACCAACCGGCCGTGGAGTGGATCCCAGACCAATCGGTGAACGACCATCTGAAGCGGCTGATCCAGCCGGCGGAGGGGACGGCCTGGCAGTCGGACTATGCCGTGACGATCACCCGCGCGGAGGTCGAGGGCCTAGTCGCGCCGCGGTGGCAGCGGAGCATCGACAATATCAACGCGATGCTTCGCACGCTTCGCGCCGAGGGAGCGATTCCAGGGAACGACGTCGACGTCGTCTACCTGATCGGCAACGGCTCGCTCTACCCCCCGATCCGCGATCGAATCGTCGCCGGTCTGCGGGTCCGCTTCGCCGAGGACCGGATCCGTCGGCCAGACGACGAGTCGAAGTTGAAAGACTCGGTCGCTTTGGGGGCCGCCCTCCTCGGTATGGGGAACGCTGAGGGACTGACCTACCGCTTCGAGACCGCCGAACGACTGCCGCACGATGTCGGCTGCCGCAACCTGATTTATGGACCCGACCTCCACGTGCTCTTTAAGGAGCACACCAGGGTCGAGCACCTGGCACCAGTCAGCTTCCCCGTCCCCGCCCCCGAACGTACCGACAACGCACAACTCGACCACGAAGTGAAGACTTTCGCACTTTACTCGCGGACTGCAGGGGAGCCCGAGGAGCCGTTCCTGGAGTGCGTATTCCCCAAGGCGATCCAGGGGCCCTCGCTCACAGTCTCTTATGACCGTAAGGTGGGCAATTATTCGGTACGTGACAGCAGCGGCCAGGTGGCACAAGTTCAGCCCCAGCCGCTCAGGGGCGTCGACTACATCCCTTTGATCCAGTCGGGGAAGCTCTAATGGTCGCCAACCGCGACGAGACCGCCACGTCCTCGGCCCCCGCGGCCACGGCCGGGGATGACGGTGTGCGTACCGCCTTCGCGATCCTCGACCAAGCCAACGAGATTGCTCAGGCAACTGACCCTCGCGAACAATTACTCAGGCAATGGCGCGACGGGCTGGAAAGGCGCATCGGCTTGGTGCTGGAGCACGATGCAAAGATCAGGAGGTCATGGCTCTCTCGAATCGCGCCTCCCAACGGCAAAAACATCCGCAGGGCGCTCGAACTCGTTCGAGACACGTTCCAGAACTCCGAGGCCAACTTCAAGAAGCTCAAGCCGTCGTCCGATGCCCTGGCTTCTTCAGATACGGTCGCCCGTGATCTGGCTTGGTTCGCGATACGCTGGCGGAGCGGGAACGCCGTGGACTGGATTTCGGACCTTAGGTCAAAGCTCAAGTCGGCGCGGGACGAAATCGGAAATTCCCGATCCATTCCGCCAGTCGAGTCCCTGACTCTCCCCGCGTTGCTCGTCGCCTGGGTGGTTATAGACAGCCTCGACCGAGATTCGGAGGTCGAGCCACAGGTGTGGGACCATCTCCGGAAGCTCATCAACCTCTGGCTCAAGGCGTCGAACTGGACCGCATGCCTGGTACGTGAGGCTGACGCCGAGACGGCTGATTTCACCGACGCCGCGGAGGAAATTCAGGTCGCCAGCGATGTCGCCGTTCATACGGGGTGCGTGGAACGGACGGGGCTGGTCGTCTTCGATCGAGTCAATCGTGCGGCCCGCATGGTCGTTCGCAAGGGACGCCGCAGCAGTCACACGCCGGATGTTGCGAAGCTGGTCGTCGAGTTGGTCGGGATGCTGGGCGCGGCGCGGCGCGCAGACGCCGCTCCGGGGGCGTGGATCCTCTCCGCCGATGAACTCACTCGCTTCGACGCGACTGCGAGCAGGCTTTGGGCCAATCGCGACTTGATTACGGGGCTGCGAACACTCGACCCGAAGTGGCCGGGATGGTCACATTGGGAGGAACTGGCAGCAACGTTGAAGGTCAAAGGCTCCCCCGAAGCCCTTCTGGAAACAATCCTTCCCACGCTCGAAGACCGCGCGGCCGAAGACAACTGCTGGAGCGCCGCTTATCGACATCTGGGAAAATCCCTCCGCGAGTTTGCCGCTGGGTCAGCGACGACACTGGAACTGGCAGCCACCATCCAGAGACCCCGGAAGCTTTATGTCAAGGACGGCATGTCCAGCGGAGTGCAAGACTATCCCGAGCGCGACGAGAACGGATACCGTTTCACCAAGGAGAGCGTGGGTCCCGACTGGCCGACCGGCAAGCCAGGGGAAGAAGCTTTGGAATGGGTGAGCGCAGGACTTCCCGTGCCCCCCTGTCCCGAGGCGTTTCCCTCCCTTCGCAACTGGTACGATGCCCTGCCCGACCTGCCGAAACGGCCCGAGGAGGTGAGATCAAGACTTGAAGCCGCCCGAGTCGCATTCCGGCGCCAAGCCGAGGCCGAGCCTGAGGCGTTTCACCGATTCGTTCAGGAAGCCTTCGTCAACGATCAGAGCCCTTCCGCGCGATGGCTCGAGTTGCTGCGACGTCGCGAGTGGATCGAGCTTCTCATTCCCGAGCCCCTCGGTGGCGGGCGCTGTCGTCTTCCCGAAGTCAAGAAACTGCACGAACTCGCCCCCGAGAATGTCTCTTTCATTGAAGCACCCCAAGATGTCTTGACGGGATTGGTCTCCGATGGGCCCTTCCGCTTCGCACCCTCGGCACGGCTTGCCACAATGAAAGTTTATGTGTCCGCAGAGGCGCTTAAGCGGTGCGAGTCGGCACGCCAGCTCCTCTTGTCCGTCCGCGAGGTCTCCCGCCAGCGAAAAGCGCGTGGAGACTCGAACGGATCTTGGCACGACCACATCGAACCCCCAGCCCGCGCGGCCTTCCTTGCCGCCTTGGAGCGTGGGGTCGGCCGCGAAAACCCGGACGATGTGGCAGCCTTCGCCAGGAGAAACGCACTGGAGATGATCCGGGCGACTTCGCCAGCGATCGCGCATCACCCCGACCGGACGGTCCGACAGTTGATCGAAAATGTCCGGTCCTACACCGAACTATTTGGTTTTTATCTGTTGCCCGAGAAAAAATGTTTTATCGGTGACACTTGCGAGATTACTAAAAACTGCGAAATCACTAATGATAACGGTCAGAAGCTTTGCGACATAGAAACCATATTTGATCAAGCGAACACAAAGGGGCGGACGTGGCTCATCGAGCTGGGGCTTTGCCAGCAGCAAGGGAACGACCGCGAGCTGGTCGAGGGCCAGAGGGCACGAGGGTGTCATTCGGCGGGGGAAGCGCCGAGGGGGTGGCAGGACCTGAAAGCGCTGGTCGATCCGGCGAAGGGGGACTGGGCTGATCGAATTAGGGAGGAGATGCAATTGTGGCCCGAACAGTGGATGACCGGCGAGTTGAGGCGTCGCAAGCCTCGAATCCAGGAACTCTTCAGCCGTGTCTGGGAGAATCCCGGCGGGGACGGGATGGATGCCGAGGTAATCCATCAGATCCGCGCCGCGGTGTTCCGGATCGTGGAGTGGAAATTCGAGTCAAGCGAACGCATCGATTTTTATCTAGGCGAGCCGCTTGGCCACCGGTCCAAAGAAGAGTACGAAACGGTAGGACCTCCCTCAGCCAATTACTTCGTCAGACACATGGTGCGGCCCGGTCTGCGGGTCAAGGGCGATGTTTGGGTTAAGGCGGAGATTGAACGCTAGATTGAGGTTCGAGAGGTTTCAGCGGGCAAGCCAGGCTGTTCTTACGCGACGACCGAACGGCACTCTCCGAAGGGGGATAACCTTGAGATATTCCGATGAGCCCCTTGAGGCCTCGCGGCGGGGGTCTATGACGGAGGAAGCCTGGGAGTCGATCATGTCGGCGCGGCAGGTCGCGATGACGGTCGTGGCCGCGCCGGTCACAGCCCTCGCGGCCCTCGTCGCATGGAACGTGGCGGGAGGAGACGCGAACAGCTGGCGCGGATTGGCGACGCTGGTCTCGCCGCCAACCTGGCCAGTTCACGCGGTCTTGGCCATAGCCGTGACGGGTCTACTCTTCACGAACCAAAGGTGGCGGCGGCGCGCGGCCGCACTCGATCCCCCATTCGTCCCGCCGACCTGGTTCGAGTCGAGCCTCGATCGGGTCGAGATCCGGCGTGGCGGCTCCGAGGGACAGCCCGCCCTCCAGAACGCCGTCCATGCCATCCGTAGTCAAATGGCCGCCTCGGCGTCGGGGATCCGCATCGGGCTGGGGGTGACCGCCACCCTCGTACCCGCACTGGCGATGGCCTGGACCCTGGCCGTGATGGGGACTGACTTGGGCGTCGGCCGCCCCCTGCTCGACGTCGCCGCTCCCCTCATTGTGGCTATCGTCGGCGGGGTTGTCGTCATTGCTCTCGTCGCCCTGGACGACCGCCGTGCCCGGATCATGCTCGACGGTTGGGAAGATCGGGTCTTCGCGGAGCTCAAAGGCAAGAGACGCGTCCCCACCGCCACGAGACGTGAGCCCGGACCCAGCCAGGGCTCAAGAAGAACCGACGACACATGGACCCAAGGCGGCGCCCGCGACTCCTATGCCCCGACCACCCCCACTAGACCGACCGACCACCAAGGTTGGTCGCCGCCGGGCGCCGGTTTCAACGACATGGATCCGGCCCCGACGTCCTCCCGAACCGTCCGACCCGACGGAGTGGCCCAATCTCCAGCCGCATCCTCTGCGCGTCCGGGCCCCGAACCCCCGTATGATTCTGGTCACTCCTCGAACATCAACATCGACGGCTTTGATTAAGCGAGGCCGGCCCATATAACGCCGGGGCATACCCTTGCGCTCGCACTCGACTGAAACGCAGGAGTCTCATCATGGCCCCCTATCGGCTACCCCTCGTGTTCTTGGCAGTGGCCCTCACCTCCGGCGCGGTCGTGATCGCACGTCATCAGAAGACAGGCCCCCTCAACCTGGGCTTGCAGCCCGCGCCTGCGGTTGACGCAAAGCCGCGTGATGTCGCCCCACCGCCGTTGGTTACGCCCGAAAAAAAAGTCGAAGATCCCCCCAAATTGCAGCCGGCCATCGCTGCAAAAGAGACCTCGCAGCCGCCGATAAAGGTCTCGTACCTCGATAGGTTCTCCAGTCCCGGCAGCGGCTCCGCTGTTAGTAGTGTCGCGAGCGGTAGCAACGAGGTAACCAAAGGTGAGGGGACCGTCGCTCCGACCGGATCGGCGTCCATAATCCAGCCGCCGGGCGCGACGAAGACGATCGCCCAGCTGCCAGGCCCGACGGAGACCGAGGCCGGCAAGAAGGGGGACACAGCGGGGAACTGGCGCGGGCTCGCCGTGGTCATCCCCGTGACGTCCAACTTGCCCAACGAAGGGCTCGCGGACAGCCCCCCAGGCAAGGTGATCTCCGCCCTGCTGAAGCAGCACCCGGGTGGGGTCAAGGCCTGGTGGATGGGGGCCGACGGCGTTCTCACGCCGGTCGCCGCCGAAGTCGGGGCCGACGCCGCCGTCCGGAAGGAGATGCCCCCGGTCGACCCGTTTCCCGCCGGGAGCCCGCTCCAGAACCTCCTCGAGGTCGCGTCGTCGAGGCTCGAGGGACAGGGGCACATCGTCGACGGCCAGGGGGTCGAGGGCATGCTGCTTTGGCCAGGATTTCAACCCCCCACGCCACCGCGACCCGCCGACAAGCTACATGCGAAGGCCGGCTGGTCGATGGTCTGGATGTCCGCGGCGGCCTCGCCTCAGCCCGCGCTCGATGCTTACTTCGGGCGAAAGCCGGACGACACGACCGAGCGTTTCTTCCCAATGAACGACTCGCCAGCGGGCATCGCCCTCCTGCTCGGTCAGCTCATCCCCGGGGGCGGGAGCACGACACCGTGACCTTCAAGAGATTCGCCCATAACCCCGCGGTAGCGACCACGACCGCGAAAATAGCCGTCTCGCCGAAGTCGGGCCGCGGATCGCTCCATGACCAGGACAACGACCTCCGCGACGGGCGGAGCTGGTCGGGCGTCGTGACCCTGTGCCTGTCCCTCGTGGGCGTCTCAGCGGCCTTCGGGTGGGCCCGGAGCGCAAGCGTCGCTACGCCGCAAGACCCGAGTGCGTCGAACTCTCCGAATCTTGATCGATTGCAGCAGGCCCCCGAGTCAAAGGTGGAGGCCATCAACGGCAGAACGGATGGCACGCCCAAGGCATCGCCGCCCAAGGACGAACTCACCGCGACGTTCCTGGGGAAGGTCGGAACCGTCCCGACCAAGGACGAACTCACCGCGACGTTCCTGGGGAAGGTCGGAACCGTCCCGACCAAGGACGAACTCACCGCGGCGTTCCTGGGGAAGGTCGGAACCGTCCCGACCAAGGACGAACTCACCGCGGCGTTCCTGGGGAAGGTCGGAACGGCACCCACGCCGTTGAAGGGAGGCGTCGCCCAGTCGGGCGGGGAAGTCGGCGGCGATCTGAGTATCCTCACCGCCGAGATGGAGAAGGTGGTCAAAACAATGATTGATTTGGATAAAAATGTGAACAAAATCTTTTCTGCGACGGAAGGAAAGATTTACCAGATTCAGATGGCGATGAGGTTCCGCGAGGTGCAGCGATCGCGCTTGCTGGTGGCCTTGCCATATACCAAGAAACGTGAGGACATGATCCGCACGGTACGCCCTGTCCTGGCCCGCTTATTCACGGAGTTTTCATCGTCCAAGGAGTCTTCGGAGTCTTCATGGGAGTTCCTGTTCCCCGAATCCAAGGTCGGTGTCTGTCTCGTGGCCAATAATAATGCGTTTTTCGATTTGAAATCATTCGCAGATCCCTGGAGGGTAGGCGCAAAGAAGATCGCCGTTAGCACCACGGAAGCGGGCGATCGGACGTTCAACCTACCGTCGGCCTCACCCTGGATCGCGGATGCAATAGGAGGGATGGGACCTGATCCTGTCGCGCGACGCTGTCTGCTGGTCCTCGACGAAGCCGACGAGGCCCCGGCGCTCGACGACAAGGAAGCACAGAAAATCTGGAAGGACGTCGCCGTGTCCGTGATCCGCGTCCGGCAGGGCCGCGCCTTGGTCCCGAATTCTGAGAACGACAAGCTCAAGGCGACGAACCACGAAGAACAGAGCCTGACCGACAAGATGAAACGGGCCCGCGACGAAGAAACCAGATGGACGCGGGGCTGGGACCAGTTCTGTCGCGCCCACAATGGCACTGCCGGGCAGGTCCTGGAGTGGAACGGCCAAAAGAACGATCCGGACTTTGAAAGTAATCTGGAACGGCAGCTCAAGCGCATGATCATACCATTTTAAATGATTGGCTTCGAACCACGCCAAAAACACCCTTGCGAGGAGGAATGGACTTCATGAGTCGCCAAGAGGAGGTTCGCCGCGATGGCGCGGGCCGGGCGGCCGTGACCGCCGCTACCGTCCTGTTCATCGTGGGGATGCTCGGGCCCGCGAAACTGGCCCTGGGTCAACCGCCGCGAGCCCGTTCGACGATCGAGGGGGTCGAGCCGGGGAGCGAGCCGCCGCTCGTCTATCAAGCGGTACGGATCAAGAAGGACGGGCCGCTGGTGAGCAAGGTGTGGATCCCACGCGACGACCTTCGGCCGCTCGCCCGCCCTCTGCCGAACGCACCCCTGGCGAACAACTTACGCTACCTAAACTCGCCACCGCCGTTCATGCACCCGGCTTCGATCGCGGCCGAAGCAAACGGGTTTCTCCTTTTGGTGGAGGCTCGACCCGCTGACGATACGAAAGACAACCCGACTCAGCTCGATCTGATCGGCTGGGTGGAGGCGGCGAAGGTGCTGACCTGGACTACAGCGCCCCAGGACACGGCGACCGAGATTCCACGCCAATGCCTCCTGATTAATACCTTCGACAGCAACGGAAAGCCCCATTTCAGCCAGGCGGTTGACTATCGCAGCCGCCCCGACGGCTCGTCGGGCCGGTCGCTCGGCTCCGATAACCTACGCGCCCACTGCTATGTCTATGCCGAGGAGGGGCCGGGAGACGACGGCTGGCTCCTCCTGGGCCGCGCCCCATCGTTCGAACCCGAGAATAGCGACCTTCGACCCACCAGGGACGCGAAGGCGGTCGTCCGCGGCTGGGTCCCCAAACTCCGCACCCTCCCGGTAGTGACGCGAGAATATATCGAGTGGGATGCACGCACGACCTGGCCCGAGGAGCGTGCCGCCAAGGCGAGCCCACGACCCATCGCTCCGGGGACGTGGATTCGTCGGGAACCCCAGGGGAAGGTCTTCGAGGACACCCCCTCCAGCCGCGGCGCGCTGCTCGGCTCCCCTGCGGGGACGGTGCCCAAGGTCCGCGTAGAAGAGGATATCCTCTACCTGACCAACCTCACCCGCTGGACCCTGCTTGACCAGCCGCCCCGGGCGACTGATCCGGTCCTCAAGATCTCCCGGACGCTCGACCCCCGGAGCCCACGCTATCCTTTACTGCCAATCCCCGATTTAATGACAACAGATGGGCCCCCGGTGCGTCACGTCCAGAATCGTTCGAGGAACCATCTCTACCACGTCGGCGCGTTCGGCAACCTCGGGCGCGGACGGGATGGCGGCAAGTTGTATGTTGACCCGGAGATCGACCGGGTACGCGTCGCGCTCAACGCGATTCGCGAGCAGGCGCGGGCGATCCAGGTAGTGATCGCGATCGACCGCACGCAGTCGATGGAAGCCTACTATCCGGCGGTCGCCGATTTCGTCGAGTCGCTGGTGCAAGCGCTCCGGGCGCATCGCGAGGACATCGCGGGCAGGACGATCGAACTCGCCGTCTCCTACTACGACGACAACCAGGAAAGTCTCAACGGCGAGCAGCATCCCCTGATCAATCTGGAAGATGAGGCGGCGGTCAAAGAGACGCTCGACCGCCTACGGCAACCGGCCATCGACAACAAAAACGACGGCGCGAAGGAGCTCGTCTTCGACGGCATCGTCAAGGCCCTGGCAAGGGTCGAGGACCAGTTCCAGGCCCGGCGCAATGCCACGCGGCTCATGATCGTGATCGGTGACTGGGCCGACGACGACGGCAAGCCCGACCCGTATCCCGTCTTCGGCCCGGACAACCGACAAGTCTCGACCCAGCCGAACCCCCGCTTACGATATCCGAATCCCGAGGCGGGGGCCGAGAAGAAGATCGCCGCCAAGCTCTCGCGTGTCGATGCCGGTGACAACCCCGTGCGGCTGCTGGCTATCCAGGTGATCCGGCCCGACGTGTACATGGACCCCGAGCTCTCGCCCTCGCAGTTCAAGGCGCAGATGGGGGCCATCATCGGTCATATGAACGACGCGGCCAGGCCCGGGGTCTCCTCGACCGATGAGGGCTCGCTCGGCCGCTACGAGACGCTGGGATTCGCGCCCGGTGAAAAGCCCGGCCTTGTCGACCCGGTGCGGAAGCAGAAGCTGCTCGCCACCCTGACCGCGGAGTTCGACCGGCTGAGAAAGCGAATTGGCCAACTCGAGCGGCAGCTCGAGGACCTCGAGGCGGGCGCGGAGACGGGTTCGCGGTCGAGCGCCGACCTGGAACTGCTGGCCAAGAACAACGGCATCGACCTCGCCGAATATCTCGACAAGGTCAAGGCCAGCCCGGTCTTCGCGATAAAGGGGTACGTTTGGGAATTCGAACCCGCCGCGCCCGGCAAGGGCCTGGGGCCTCGTCAGGTCCGCCCGGTCATCAAGCTAGCCCGAACCGAAGTCGAGACGCTGCGGGATATGCTCAAGCCGTTTTTCGAGACGGAGGGGAGCGGCGTCACGCCTGACCGTGTGCAGGCGGCGCGGCGGGCCCTCGATGCGATCACCGGCAGGGACGATGACCGATCGAACCGGCGTCAGGATCTGAGGAAGCCTTGGATGACGGTCATGTTCCAGTCGCCCCTCCTGACAACTCCTCCCAACGAGGTCACCGACGAGATGATCTCGGCGAATCTGCTCAAGCTCGAGGTGCGATACAAAAAACTCGTGGATTTACTCACAATAGATACAAATAACATGAGCCTCCTGAACGTGTGGCGGATTGTCCCCGGAGAAAGGACCGGCTCGTACAAGGTCACAAACTTCGATCACCCCGATGGTAAGAAGGTCAAGCGATTCTACGCCCAAGCAGGCGACCCGACCGAATACTGCTGGCTGATCCAGGACGAGGAGATGCCCTGACTTGAGCGCTCAATCCTTGACCACCGCGGGGAAGACCACGGCCGCACCAACAGGGTTGGCGCCGGGGTTCACCGTGGACCGCCTGAGCCACGCCTATCGCCGGCCCGACCCGACGCAACGCCGCCAGGCCGCGCTCGACTCGTTGACGTGCACGATCCCGGCCGGCTCGCGCACGGTGCTCTTGGGCCTGAACGGGTCGGGCAAGTCCACGCTCCTGCACCTGCTGTCCTGGCTCGACCGGATGCCCCGGCCCGAGCCGGGGCGGATCATCTATGTGCCCGAGTGGCGGCCCGAGGGGATCGACTACGCACGCACCCCCTGGTCGATCGAGCATGCCTTGCGATCGAGCGAGTTCGGCTTCGTGGGGCAGCAGCCCTTCATGCTGCCCCACCTGACCTGCGCCGACAACATCACGATGCCCCTGGCCCTGGCCGGGGTCTCGAAGCGGAAGCGGGCCGAGAGGTTGGAAGAGGTGCTCGCGCTGATCCAACCGAGGTCCTACGGCCCTCACGCGCCGCAGGCCGACGACCTGCGCGTGGTGGTCAAGCGCCTCGCCCACCGCGTATCGGGGGGGGAGCGGCAGCTCATGGCCGTGCTCCGCGCCGTGGTGTCCGAGCCCGCCGTCCTGTTCGCCGACGAGCCGTTCAACCACCTTGACCTGCGCCGGTCGGAGAAGATGGTGCGGCTCTTCCTGCAATGGCAGGAGGGCACGCTCGCCGAGGATATCATCCCCGTGACGCCCAGGACCCTCGTACTGGTCTGCCACGACCTCGACATTGCCGCGCAGATCGCCACCCACGCGATCATCCTCGACTCGGGCACGGCGATCGAGTCGCGTTCTTTCTCCATGGACGAGTTCGGCAAGACGACGGAACAGCGCCGCATTGCGCTAGACCGGCTGCTGGAAGCGAAAACCTGACATGAACACCAAAAGCCCAACGCCTCGAGGGCCCAAACCTGGACCACCGTTTTTCCTGTGGTACGTCTGGGAAGACTTGCTGGCCCCGGCCTCCAGACTGACTTCCGTCGTGCTCTTGACCGCGGTTGTCCTCTCCTGCTTGGGCGGCTCGCTCGCCGTGGGTTGGTTCGAGGGGGATAGCGCCGTCCGCAAGGAACGTCTAGCACTCGAGCCGCTGAACCTCTGCTTGCGACTCACCGGCCAACTCCACGAAGGCGAGACGACCCCGAAACTGCTCCAGAAACTCTCGTGGGACTTCCTCGAAGGGTGGCTCGCACGCAAGGGCAGGGCCGATGGTCGCCCGCGGCGTTTCGACCTGTTTCAGACGATAGACGTCTACGAGTTGGTCGTCCCCAACTCACTAGAATCCGCCGGGAAGACCCGGTTTCGCTGCCGGACCCTACGTGCCGGGGCCGAAGGCAAGCTCGACCCCTGGTACAAGATACGTGAATGGGAGCCCGACCCCTCGCGACCCGGACTCGATGAAATCACCAAGTGGAGCGCCACCGAGTGGAACGGCGTGATCCTGACACGCAGCTTCGTCGACGACCACTTAGGCAAAGGCGAGCACCCTCGGACCGTCACCATCGAGTTTGTCCCGGGGAACCCCCGGAAGGACATCCCCGTCCTGGGAATCCTCCAGAAAGATCTTCCCGACGATGTGAATATGTTGATTACCGAGCCGTTCCTCGACGCGAAGCTGGGTGAGGATGACGGCAAGAAGCTCCAAACGGTGTACTCCGGCCCCGTTCCTGAAGGCTGGCCTAGCCCGAAGGATGCCCGACTCAGAGATGTGTTCAGGAGCCAGAAACTCGTCGCGAGCGAACCGCTTCCCGAACTCCGCCCGGCGGGGAAATCCCGCTACTGGACCGTCCGGCCAACAATCGGCGGGGACGGGTTCACTCGGACGGAATGGATCGAGACGCTCGCAACGCTTGGAGCCGCCGTCGTCAAGGCGATTCCGGAGGCCAAGACCCCGGAGTACAAGGCGTTCTCGAGGAAGCTCGAGGTTCCCGGAGGAAAAGGTGAGTCCCTCTCGTCCGCTCGGCCCCGAGGCAATTTCTACAATGCCGTCGCGTGGTTCGACGACCTGGAACAGCTCAAGGCTGCCGCCGATGCGATCGACAGGCTCAGAGGAAATGCCGACGGCGGTAAGCCCGAGATCCGCGATAACCTTGACGCCAACCGCATTTTGTTCAACCGCGAGGTGGTTGACCGGGTCGCTTTGCTCGACGAGATCGTCCGCAACGCGCGGATCACGATGATACTCTGTGGCGTGGTTGCGGCAGGAGCACTTTGGGTGAGCCTTGGGGCCATTTTCTACCAGCGGTTGCATGCGCAGCGTGCCGAATTGGGGATGCTCCGCGTCATGGGGATCGGCAGGGGGGTGCTCTGGATCGGCTTCCTTGAGGGCTTTGTCTTGGGGACCCTTGGCATCCTGGTCGGCCTCGGCTCGGCACTCGTCCTGGGAAGGGTCCCCGGCACCTGGCGCTATGGAAGCGACCCGTCCCTCTCCCCGTCCGTTGCCCGGTCCCTCGCTGGACTCTCCTTCCAGGTACCGTGGTGGTGGTGGGGGGCGACCGTCGCCACTTCCGTCGCAGCGCTCAGCGGGATGCTTGCCCTCGTGACCTGGTGGGAATGCCGGGAGTCGCCTAGTATGATGATGCGCGACAATCCCTGACGATCAGCCGACAGGGTTCCCGGAATCTGGTCGACCGAACAGGGCGGCCCGAGCGGATGCACCCGATAGGGTCGAGGTGATGCGAATTCGGCGGTGCGAGGCTCGCGGTCATGGTGACCATGATAGATTTGCAATACTCCGATTAATCGGCTTGACTGGCTTCGGTCCGCTCAGCGCGGACCTCGCTGGCGAACCGCTCCAGGGCATCGGCCAGGGCATTGGGTTCAATCCCCTTCATTCGCTCGGCGGTGATCTTGAGTCCATTGCCAGCTTTGAACGCCCAAACCGTGCGGAGCCCGAGCTTACTCCTTTTCCCCTTGGCCTTAGCTTGGCCCTGCCCCCCCCTGGTCGGCTTGCCCAGCTCGACCTGCCGGACCGCCTCGGCGACCTCGGCCCGGTTCAAGCCCTCGGCGACGACGCGATCGGCCAAGGCCTGCTGCTCGGTGGGGTCGGCAACCTTGGCGATCAGGCTGCCGGTCGAGGCGGCGATCCGGCCGGCCTCCACCTCGGCCTGCACCGCCGCGGGTAGATCCAGCAAGGCCAGCGCCTTGTTGACCATCGTGTGGTCGTAGCCGAGCTTCGCGGCGAGCTGGCGGTGGGTCAGGTTCTGGGACTGCATGAGGCGTTCCCAGGATCGAGCCTGTTCCACGGGCGCCACGTCCTCGCGCAGAGCGTTGGCGATGAGCTGCATCTCGAGGATGGCGTCGGGGTCCGCCTCGTCCTCGACCACGCACGCCAGGTCGGCGAGCCCGGCCGCCGTCGCGGCCCGGAACCGCCGATCGCCGTCGATGACAATGTAGCGATCCGCCGCGGCGTCCCACCGGACCAGGATCGGGACGAGCTGGCCCCGGATCCGCATGTTCTCGGCGAGCCGGTCATCGGCCTCGGTCCCGAACGTCTTGCGGGGCTGGTCGGGATCGGATCGGATGCGCTCGATCTTGATCCGGGCGGCGTTGCCGAGCGTCTTGCGGCCGTCGAACTGGCGGTTGCCCGTCGTCGGCGCCGTGGCGCCGTTGGCGATGGCGGGGCGGCGTTCCATCGAGGCCGCCATGTTGGTCCGCAGCGTCTGGGCATTACTCGACATCAGGCCACCCCCTTCACGGCTTGCTCGACCTCAAATCCGGCGGCTTCCCCCTGCCCTCCGCACCGCTCTTCCAGCCGCACCAGGATCTCGTCGGCGACCCGGCAGAGCGCCTTGCTCGCCTCGCCCCGCGGCTTGTGCTCGGTGATCCCCTTGCGGAGCGTCACGGCCACCTTGAAGTCGGTCGCCGCCGGCACCACCTCGGCGAATAGGTCCGCGCCGAACATGGCCGCGGCGTTGTCGCGATAACTCTGGTGGATCGACAGTCGCCGGTCGAACATGGTGGGCAGGATCCCGAGCAGTCGGAGCCGCGGGTTCGCCAGGTCGCGGGCCTGGTCGATGGTGTCGAGGATTGCGGCGACTCCCTGCACCCCGAAGTCTTCGAGCTGTGCCGGGACCACGACCCCATCGGCGGCCAGGAGCGCCGACCATGCGCAGAGCATGACGTGGGGCGGGCAGTCGAGCAGGCACAGGTCGTAGTCACCCTCGACCTCGGCCAGCATGTCCCGGAGGGTGAACTGTTCGGGGCCGGCATCCCAGGGGGCCGGCGTGTTGAAGAGCATCATCCGGTCGTGCCCCGGGATGATCGCCAGGTTGTCGCGCCCCCCTGCCCTGGCCAGCGCGGCCAGCGGGATGCCGATCCCCTCATAAAGGCTCGCCAGCGTCTCGCTCGGGTCGATCGCCAGGGCGTCTCGGCCGAGGAGGCCCTGACTGAGCGAGGCCTGGGGATCAACGTCCACAAGTAAGGTCCGCAGGCCCATTTGGGCGAACCGGATGCCCAGGTGCATCACGCAGGAGGACTTGCCGACGCCCCCTTTTTTGTTCACGAACGCGACCGAACGCATGGTGCCGACTCCCTTCGCTGGCGGCTTGGGGAACCGTTCCCCAGAGCAATGGAAACCTTATCGGGATGCGGAGCAGGGGGACTCGACGCGATCTTGGGGAACCGTTCCCCAGAATGCGGAGCAGGGGGGACTCGACGCGATCTTGGGGAACCGTTCCCCAAAGCATTGGCCATGTGGATTGGCACGGCATGATCTGCGGGGGCCGATTGACCATCCGCTCACCGACCATGCCAATCATGGCCTCCAGGGGCACAGGGGCGTTCAGACTCCTGCAAGACCTGTCATTCCCCCCGTTGATTGGTAGTAGTTCCCTGGTGGCCAACCCGCTCCGATCATCACCGGGTAATCCAGACTCCGGATGTCCAGATTGGACCCTGAGCGAAGGAGTTTTCCCCCGAGGTTCAGCGATCCCGGCGAACCAAACTGACTTCCATCTCCCCGGTAAATGGGGGGCTCCAAGGTCCAGACTGGACCCTGGACGAGGGAGTTTCTGATGGTTCGGATTGCCGTTTCGGTTGTCCCTCGTCGCAGACCAGAGGCTTTGCCTCCAGATCAACCGCGGATGCGGACATCTGAGGAGCGGGGCCTGCCCGGCTTCGGTCGCCCCGGTAGGAATGACTGCTCGTCATCGCGGATAGGCACGCGACTCCGCAGCCGATCCCAAGGTCGGGAAAGATGCCGGCCGCGGCCGATCGTCCCGGCTCAGTTCCGAAAGCGCCCGATCCCAGCGCTCGCGCGTCCACGACGGGTCCTTCGCCTGCACCAGCGGGAATGGGTCCGCTCGGCTCCCGGCCCTCGCCACCGCGGCGCCGACCTCGCGCACCAAGACCGCGTCGTCCGACGGCGTCGCGCGTCCTGGTGGAGTTGGCCGGGCTCCGACGATGTGGCGGGTAACGCCCCCGGCGGCGTTGTCGTGCAAGTGTTGCTTCAACCGGCGGGACGCCGCATCCTCGTCCGCCTGCGTCGCCAGGTGCCACCACCCCTGATGCACCAGCCGCGCGAACAGACCCCCGGGGTTGACCGTGCCGACTGCCGCCGCATGCTCCGCGGCCGTGCAGAACTTCAACCGATCTCCCTCGCTCGAGGTCATGAGTCCGCGACCCACCGCCTGGGCATGAAGTTCCAAAGTCCGACCGACGTCACGCAGGTCCTCGGGCCGGATGTCGGCCAGCCTCGGCGGCGGGAGCACGAACCTCGTCGCTGGCCCACTGGGCGGGGTCTGGATCGGAACCGAGGAGGGGGGCTGCTTGAGAACCTGGGCGACCACCGGGGAAATCGTTGGGAACGTTGGCGGTAGCGGGGCCGGTTGTGGAATCGCGGCGGTGATTGATGGCTCGTCTCCCCCTCCCGGTTCTTTGAGCGAAATCCCAGTCGGTCCGGCGATGGCGGGTTCCTGGTTTTTCTCTCCTCCCGGGAGGGGATCCGGGTCAATAAGAGGGGGTGTCGATCCGCAACCGGATTCGACCGGAGGGGGTGTCGATCCGCAACCGGCGCGACGGCGGCCCGGCGCGCTCCAAGCCAGGTCGATCCGGTAGGCTCGCCCCCACCGGTTCTCGGCGGCCTGCCCCGACGGCTCGGGGGTGATCCATCCGAGCTCGATCCACTCGGCCCGGGCCGCCTTGACGGCTCGCTCGGCCACCCCGAAGGCCCGGGCGATCCAGGAGGCCTTGACTCGCCCCCGACCGTCGAAGCCCTCCTTGCGGCGCGACAGGCAGCGGAGCAAGATCCCGAGGGCGACGGCCATCAGGCTCGACCGCGCCCCCCGGGCAAGAAACCTGACGAGCCGCCGGGGGAGGGCGAGGGTCCCCTCCCCCCGACCGATCGAGTCGGCGACCGGGCCGAGGTCGAGATCGGCTTGAGGCCCAAGGAACGCGATCGCGGTCTCGCCCCAGGCGACGAGGCCCGCGTCGACCAGGCGACGAACCGCCGTCCGGGCTCGGCGATCGGTGACGCCGAGGATCCTGGCCAACTCGGTGAAGGAGTAGGATGGCACCATCCCCGCGCCCAGCCGCTGGCGACGGGCCACCATTTCCAGGAGGCCGAGCCAGGCGCGAAACTCGCCCGCGCCGAGGGGCCCGGACCGGCACGCCCGCCAGGTGGCCAAGAGGACGCGGATGGTGACGGGGATGAACCCGCCGGTAATTGATCGATGTTTCGTCCCAGGTGCACAAGCCAGCATTTCTCACCCCCAGCGCGGGGGCGTGGCGAAGCGGACCGCGATCATCGATGTGGGCCGACCTCTGATCTGGGTCAGCGCGCACCTTCGACGTCGTGGATTTGGGAATCGACTTGACCGGAGGGGAGGGGGAACTTAGGATGGGGTTGTCGAGACCCTGCATCCGAAGTCCACGAGCCTTGCGAACGGCGCCAACCGTTTCAAGACTTCCCTCGATCCGCCAAGATCGAGCCCGTGGCCACCGAATCCAAGCCCCAGGCCATTGTGGCGGGGCTTTTTTTCGTTGGTGGGTTGCCGCTCGCCGACGCTACCGCATCTTCAAGTCCTCCCCCCATCCATCCAGCAGTGGGCCGCCCGTTCTTGGGTTGGGGCGTGCCATCCCGCCGGGGGACCGACGATCCCCCGGACGATCATCGCACGCCGGGGTATTCTAGGCAAGGCGCCATCGGCGGCGTGATGGCGGATCGTGCGCCGTTTGGAAGCCGGGTTCATTCTGGGCGGCAGCGTCCGGAGCGTTCGCGATGCGTCCAGACGGGTGCCTTGGCTGTTTGGCCAGGTCTTGGGTTGATCCCAAGCGTCCCACCAACCCGCCCCCGAGGGGAAGGTCCCCAAGGTCCGCACGCCAAACCTGCGTCGCCCGCTGGATGCAGGTGACCCCCGTTCGCTGCCGATATCGAACCGTGGGGATGGTCGAGGATCGCGAAGGATCAGGCAACGGTCGGCGGTATCCTAAAGTTGGTGCCGTTGTCCGAGGTTCGCTCGATCGAGTTAAATTTTTGATTGTTTGATTTCTCCCCGGGTTTTCAATGCCCGATGATTTTGCCCTCTCGTCCTTCCACTTGCCGCCACAAGGAACCGTCATGGAGCCATCGGGTATTTCGCTGGTGGCTACCGCACCGTCCCGGCCGGCCGGATCTGTGGCGTTGATCGGCGGCGTCGATCTTTATGGGGCGCTCCTGGCCGACTCGGCCAGTCCCCGGACCCATCAGGCCCGGATTGCGGATGTGGCCGATCTGGGCCGGTTCCTGGAGATCGCCGACCCTTCGAGTGTGGCGACGCTGGTCTGCTCGGGATCGGCCGGCCAGGCCAACACCTTAGCTTTGGGCTATCGCCGGAACCTCATCGACCGGAAACTCGCCCCGGCGACGATCAATCGGCGGCTCTCGACGCTCAGACGCCTGACGAAATTGGCGCGACGGCTGGGGCTGGTCGACTGGTCGCTCGACCTCGAATCGTTGAAGGCGGAAGCTTACCGCGACACGGCCGGACCGGGCCACGACGGCTGGCGGCAGATCCTCGCGGCGGCCGAGGCCGACGCGGCGGCCGGGTCGCGCAAGGGGCTGCGCGACCTGGCCATCGTCCGCCTGCTCCACAACAACGCCCTCCGTCGGGGCGAGTTGGTGGGGATCGATCTGGCGGACGTGGACCTCGACGGCCACCGGGTGGCGGTAATCGGCAAGGGGAAGGGGGAGCGGCGCTGGCTGACGATCAACCCGGCGACGG
>JAOYNC020105448.1:0-33369 GCA_025802115.2 Bertia moriformis
GCCGCCGGGCGGCGACCCCCACCCGCAGCAGGCTCTGCCGCACCCGGCTCTGCCCCCGCCGCAGGCCGCGATCAAACGGGAGCCGGCGGCCGGCAGCCGGCCGCAGTCCATCTCGCACGGCCGGCTCCCCACCCCCAGCAGCGACGACGTGTTCCTGCCCACCGCCAATTTCGACTTTCCGCACCATTACCATCAGGCCCAGGCCCCGACCCCGGACATGACCAACGAGGCCGGCTACCTCCTCGACACGGCCGTGTGCGGCCACGGCCACGGCCACGGCCACGATCACGATCACGACCCGGACCATGTCCACTTCTCGCCCCACCACCGCCACTACCCCCACCAGCTCCACCATTATCGCCACCCCGACGAGGGCTGGGCCGGGCCGGCAGCCTTCGCGGCGGCGCTTGCGCCGGCCTTTGACCAGATGGCCGAGTTCGACGACGAGTGCGACCACTCCGAGACCCAAGACCTGCTCGGCCTGATCGGCCCCATGCCCACTCCCATGGGATTTTCCGTCCCAGCCGCCACCGCCACCACCATGGCACCGCCGCCGCCGCCTCTGGCCCCGGCGACCCCTGCTGCTGCTGCGGCCGCCACCTCTCATCCTCCCACTCCGCCACCGCCTCCGCCGCCGCCGCCGCCACCTCCGCCGCCGCCGCCGCCTCCTCCCATGCCGGCGCGGAGATCGGGCGGGGTCGTCATCAAGCAGGAGGACTTTTCATACGGGTATTGACGGTTGGGAATGGCGCGGTTGGGGAACCCAACCCTAAAAAGGCCGAGGTCTGGGGGACGGAGATGCTGATCGGATGAAAGCATGTGCTTTTGGAAGATGTCGACGGCCATCATCTACAAGCTGGTCTCAGCCGGGTTCTGGCGCTTGGGTAGAACCAGGGGTGCTGGCTAGGGGTGGCGCTGGCTAGAGGTGGCGCTGGCTAGAGGTGGCGCTGACTACAGTTGCGGCTGACCAGAGGCGGGCCGAGAATTGAAGGGTTGGTTGGTTGGTTGGTTGGGGCTGGGTGGGGTTGGGACCGAACAGGGGGCCCGGGCTGCCCTCGGACATGAGGTAACGGGCCGTGGGGTCGATGCCAGATGCATCCCCTCAGCCTGCTCGGCTCGGCTCATTTCGACGTGGGCTGGATCGGGGCATCGGTGGTGTCGGCATTGTTGTGTCAGCCCCAGGGTATTGTTGGACTTGGCTGGATTCGGGTTGGGGCTTGCCGCCTCGGTGGATCGGCAGGGGAGAGAATGTACATGACTAGCATATAAAATACCGTGTACTCGGATCTCAAGTCTTGAAAAGGCCAGAGCTTGGCGGCCCCTGACTTGACGGCTCAGCTTTGGGCGCAGTAATCCAGGCTTGGATGTTGTTCAAGTGCTGGCCACATCAAGAGTGGTATGCCGATTGTTATTTCAGCCCTCGGCACGTATATAGCCAACGTCAATGCTGGCATGGTTGAGAGGGTGGCAGATGAGGAGCTATTGATATGGATACTGGCCATGCCAATTGCCTCCTGAGGCAAGGAGGGCCAGAGTTATGAATGAATATGGGCCCTGTCACACTCATTCTGCCATGGGGCGAGCACTGCCAGATGAGGCACGATTGACAAGAACATGCATGCAGGCCTGCTGGTCATGAACATTGCAATGGATTGCAGATGAAAACACCTGCAATCCAGCCATCACGCTCAAGGAGGCCACACTGCCAGGCACTACCATTGATAGACGGGTCCTGCACGGAGCAGGGTGGCATGATATCATGGCACTGACAAGGTGGGCTAGAGAGAGACAGTCGCCGGCCTCTCCACGAGGAGCGTCGGTGGGCGTCGGTAGCATCCCGGCAGGGGGGGGTCAGCTGGTTTGATGGCTTTTGCGGGTTCCGCGGGCGGTAGTGCGGTAGTGCGATGTGATTGCGGAACTCTCTGATTTTGCCGGTTTCCGGCTGCCTTGGCTCGGGTCCGCAAGCTCGTTTCCGCCTCCCTCTCTCCCTCTTGTTCTCTCTCTCTCCCTCCCTCCCTCGCCCTCTCTCACTCTTTCTCACTCTCTTTCGCGCGAGAAAACCTCTCACGATTCTCCGGCCACCCTCCGCAGCGAATCTTGGCATTTCTTCCCTGCATCCTGCTCCTTTTCCCTCCGGATCCCATCATTTTTCTATCCTGCCCACCACCGCATCCCAGCACTTCTCAAGCTCCCTCTCTGCACCTCGCATCCCAGCCTTTTCGGCTGGATTTGCCGGCTCCACCTTTGATCTCTGCTTGGCCCGATCTTGCCTCCAGCTATTCCCGCCCACCTCACCGCCTGGTTTCGGATCAGCAACTGGCCCGACGCTGAGATGGACAGCTCGTCGCCGCGCGCGGTCAAGAAGGCCGACCCCAACATGACCGAGGCGTACATCTTCTACTACATCATCCGGAACATCCGTGGCAAGATGGATGTCAACTGGGAGGGCGTCGCTGAGGATGCCGGCTTCAAGAACGGCGAGGTTGCCAAGGCAGGTCTTTTGGGCCCACTGTTGACCGTTTTGTTTTTCCTTTTTGGTCGCGCTCTCACCTCACTCCAACCCCACCTCTCCCTATCTCCCTCCTCTCCCTCATCTCGCTCGCAGCAGCAGTTGCAGCAGACAGGGCAGATGCTAAGTTGCTCGCATCGCCACAGGTCCGGTACGGCCAGATCCGCCGCAAGCTCGGCGTCGACGGCGACAACGCCGGCCCCAAGGTCGCCCGCGTCCGCCCGCTTACCAGCGCCGGCTCGGACAAGTCGAGCGTGCTGGCGGGCACCAAGTCAGGCCGAGTCAGAAAGCCGCCGGTCCGTCGCCCCGCCGCCATGGGCCTGAAGAACGACGACTCGGATGAGGACAAGCCCATGCTTGCCACTCGCGGCGAGGTGAAGAAGCTGGGCCGCCAGCCTGCTCGCGCCAAGAAGGAGGCGGCTGGCCCGGACGCGTCGGCCGCGTCGGCTTCGGCAGAGATCAAGAAATCCGACTCGTCTGGAGATGTTGAGGAGTCCAAGGGGTCGAAGAAGCAGGAGGAGGCGGAGGAGATGAGCAAGATGGACAAGATGAAGAATATTGAGAAGAGACAAAAGGTGGAGAAGGCGAAGAAGGCGGAGAAGATCATGCAGTCCGTGGAGGTGGACGATGACGCCATTCCGAAGAAGGAGGAGACGGATGACACTGATTAGCGGGTAAGCAGAATCTGGCTGGCGCGCCAAGAGACCAGGAAGATGGACGGACGGCAGGGAATCAGGACTCAGCGTGGCACGGCTAGCAGGGTGGATGCAATAAAAAGCCACTCACTTGCAAAGGATTTCTCTATTGATTCGTGGCTGAATCCTCGGCCCGGCTGGGACTGGCCCTATAACTTGGAAACCAGCCCGGTGACGTAGTAGAAAACCCAGCCAGCCCTCTGGGGAGGGCGTCTGACCTGGCGAATCTGTCTGTGCGATCCCATGGCACTCGTCTGTCCGTCTTCCCCCCAGCAAGGCGGACGAGACCCACCTTTGGAGCTCGGTCCGGAGGGCAGCCGCGAGGCTGACCACCAGTCCAGAGATGCAGGGATCGAATCGAGCAATCATGCTGGACAGCGACCGAGCCACAATGGCCCCATATCCAGATTTTGGCCAAATAATGGCATAAAATACAAAACACCCACACCCACACCCTCTCCCACACAACACTACACATACACACCCACCGTAATGGACGGGAAGCGAACCGTGGGAGGGAGACGGCACATAATCTTTGATCCAGCCACTGTACCAGACATTCAGAGATGCAGGCGTTACGAAACGCCAGCGAACCGCGACCGACGCGATGCGTAATCGGGAGACGGCGTGGTACCGGATGCGGTAGCACGGTATATTCTGATTGTATCACAGTGATTTCAGCAGCAGTCAGTCAAGCCAGTGCTGGGGGGAGCCTTACAGCGACGCCTGTCAATTTTCTATTTCTATTTTCTGCTGCTGGAAAGGACGGGAATTTGAGATCTCCCACCGCGGGGCAAAACCGCTGCAGGTGGGCAGTGCATGTCAGCCAGATCTGGTGGCCATCTGGGCATCAGGATCAGACTCCCACATAGAGCTGCAGTGTCGCGATCCAGATTTCACGCCTGGCTGCTATGAGGAATCTGCATAACCCACAGGGCACAAACCCTCGGCCACATGCCCACATGCGACTGCCAAAACCAGACCCTCTTCTCCATCGGGCGACAAATCCGAGCCTTGATACTTGTTTGACCACAGAACGAACTCGACCGCATGATCAAAATCACAGGTTGGCCCAGATCAGGCTTAGTCGCCGGCTGGCAAGACGTATACGAAAGATATCAGTTCCAAGACGAAAGGAATCTGAAACGAGAGGGACAGAAGGGGAATGGAAGAAATTAAAAGGGACAAGTAAAGAGTAAAGAAATGAAGATACAGCCAGGAAGAAACACTGGCTGTCTGCAGGGGTTTCCAACAATTGAACCATTACTTGTTACAATCCACTGCAAGTCACTGCTGATACACTGCTCAACCCAGATAACGGGCAGCACCACCATGCTCAGAGTGCATGGAGATATGGCCAGAACTGGCCAGAACCAGCCGCAATCGACGGCCCATATCCAGAGCTGGCCTGCCCACACAACGGGCCGTTGGCACTCAGAACCTGGCCCCTCCTGGGTGCTGTCACGGGCCTGAGTTGCTGCTGCTGCCTGAATCTGGCCCCGCGTGACATCACAAACCCGGCCGCTTGCCCGCTAGCGTCCACGGGACACAGAGAGAGCCAGCCAGCCCAAGAGAGCTGGCAGATCTGCCATCGAGTCGCGCTCGAGTCAGCGCGAGGAGCCGGCGCGTCTGGCCAAGGCTGGGGCCTCATCTTTGCTCTCTCTCTCTCTCTCTCATAAATCCCTCTTTCTCCTCTCTCTCTCGATAGATAGATATATATATACTGCCAGATGCTGCCTGGACTCCAGGCACTGCCAGCAGCCACACCGGCCATCCCAAGAGCTGGGCCGGGGCCACCCCCACCTGCTGAGCTGTTTGCCTTGAAGCTGCCTGGGCGCTAGCGTGATATACCAGCCAGGCACTGCAAGACGCGTCTTGTGGGGCCACGCGGACACTTGATAGGCGCACAGGCTGCCACCGCCGCCGTCCCGCCCGGCAGCCCCGCCACTTTTTCGTCTATAAAGCTGCCGGATCCTAAATTTTTTCTCTCCCTCCGTCCCTCCCCTCTCTCCATCACTCTCTCACCCACGCCCACGCCCAAGACCACCACCACCACCACCGCAACCACCACAACCACCACAGCACAACAGTAAGTCAGCGATTATCTCGTAAACCCTCATCGCGTTGCCTATCTCTCTTGGCCGCGCCCGTTCTCGCGTCGCGCGAGGCCCTCGCGACCGTGCGATCATGCCGGTCGCGTTGGGCGGGCGTTTGGGCCATGGTGCGCACCGCTCCACGTCGCTCTTGCATCCTCCTCCCCTCCACTCCCCTCATCCGCCTCCCATTACCTCTGCTACTCCCCTTCCCCCTCCTGTGCCCATGGTCGAGCGGACCCGCGCGCGGTCGGGTACTCCAACCCGGTACTCGTGAGCGGTTCCGCCTCATCCATCTCCCCCTTCCCGATCTTGTCGGCAATCCGCCATCACGCACACGAGTCAGCGAGATCACCCAGCGGCGGCAGTTAACCATATGACCACTTCAAGCAGATCACATCCAACAAAGACTTGCAATGGCTCCTTCCATCGACGCCTCGGAACATATCCGATTCTTGGTGAATTGCATAAAAAACACTAAGGACGGGAAGGTGAGTGTGCGCACCCATGCTCCGTCCCCCCTCGATTGATTGATCCCATACTGACAATCCGACTCCGGACCCAGCCTGATTTCCAGGCGGTCGCTGACGACCTGAACATTGTCTCCAAGGCCGCTGCGTAAGTTTCCCCCCCTTCAGATCCAGCCCTCTCATCCCAATCCCGATCACACCAAGGTCTTTGCCCGGCTCCGCCTGACCCTGCCTCCTTCCTCCGTCCCCCAGAGCCAAGCGGTACGAGCGCCTCCTGAAGGCCAACGATGTTGCCACCTCCGGCGTTGGCTCCGCCTCCTCGCCGGCCAAGAAAGAGCCGGCCGTCCCCAACAAGCCAAAGCCGCCGACCACTCCCCGCAAGCGGGGCGCCTCCGCCGCTATTAAGGCCGAAGAGGGCACCGCGCCCCCGGCCAAGAGGCTCCGGGCCCGCCGCGGCGGCAAGGCCATGAAGAAAGAGGAGGCCGAGGCCTCTATGAAGACCAGCGAGAGTGACAAGGAGGAGGCCAAGCCCCTCAAGCCCTCCAAGGCCACCAAGGCCGGCATCAAGAAGGCCCCCGACTCCAGCGATGACGAGAAGGTCATCAAGAAGGAGGCCATCAAGAAGGAGGTTGTCAAGAAAGAGGTGGCCCCCAAGACCGAGTCCTCGGACGAAGCCGAGGTCAAGGAGTCGACCGATTACAATTCGGGTATGTACCTCGCCAGCTTGCTCCCCTTGCGCATTAGAGAGTGCTGACCCGTGTGCGCGTGCGCCTTGCTAGACAAGACCAGCACCAAGCAGGAGGAGGAGTCCGACGCCAAGGTCGAGAGCGATTCGGACTAGCTCAGTGCCGACTCCGATCCTGCCAAGCTGCGGCTCGGTGGCGGGATGTGTGGCTCTGCGGTCAAGTCACCCGACGGGTTTCGTGCTTTTCATTATCGTCGTGGTCAGGGAGCGGGCAAGGTGAGGCCGGTGGATTGCGTTCTGGATTGCCTCATTGCCTCCGAGAGTAGGGTGATCCCGGCCTGCGCAGGATGAACTCTTCTCCACCTTGGTTCTTGACCCGGGAGATGGCTCTCAGTATAGGGATCGGGCGGAGGGACTAGGCAGAGGGATTAATTCACTGGGACCTTTGGCTGCTGGCAGTGATGCGAACAGGACTACGAACTGACTGCGTGTGCCGTGATTCTAATGGTGACGGATTGCGATGGCGATTTATTGCGTGGTCATGGCCATGATCGCGGTCAGGTCTGCATCTGAGCGAGGTGGTCGTCAGTTGTGGGATCGCCACGGTCGCGGGTGGATACCACGTGGCACCCCCGCACCGAGAGGTCGTGCTACTCATGCGCCGGCACTCAGCTTTCCCTTGATTAATACCATATCTCTTCGGTAGTTTAGATTGGAATAGGCAAGTCCTGACCAGTCAGGGCCTAGCTCTCTCTATAAAAGTGTGGTGCTTGAGGCCGTATGCCGATCTGGCAGGAGCCACAAGGTAGGCCGGCGGGCGGCGGCGGCGGCGGCCCAGCCCCACTTGCTGACGCCGATCGATCGATCGATCCGTCTCGGCTGCGCTCCGTCGCCCCCCTGCATCCGAGAGCACCTTTTGCGTATCGACCCTGTCTGTCGTGCAAGCATCTGTCGCGTTCAGGTTGAAAAACTGCAACCAGTCGCGAATTGAGCAACGCATCCCGCAGGTCCTCATCCTGCTTTTGGTCATATGCAGGGAGGGGGCTGATTGGTAGGGCCTGCGGGCTAAAATCCTCGAGCCTGCCATTGTTCTTAGGGTCCACGCCCTCGGCTCATTGGCCGACCGGCCGGCTCCCTCCGATTCAGGGCAGCGAACAATGGGAGGACGGGGGAGTCCACATGTGAGCTATAAAATGCCAACGAGGCATCCTTTTATTTGTGGGTGGCAAACCGCCGCCCAATCACTCCCTCGCTCTCCCAGACCTACCTGCCTCCATTCCCCCCCCCCCAGCCTCAGTTCCGGCCAGTTGTTTCTCCGTCGTGCGGCCGTGCCACGGTGCCGTGCATATCCGGCCTTGCTGTCCTATCGCTACATATTACCACGCCGCCGAGAGCCTGGAATTGCCCATTGCCGGACTGATCCCCCGTCCTTGGGCCAATGCCGACCGTGCACTCGGGTGGGAGAAAGCAAAGCGGATCGACCTCGGCACCCTGATCGTGTCCGACAAAAGAAAAGGCCCTCGGCTTGGGACAGCAAACGCGGATTGGCATCGCTCGCTACGGCTTTGGATATATCATCAGATCGACGCAGGGGCTCGAACCCCTGGCCCCCACCTTCGCAACGGCGTAGCCAACCAGTCCCACGGCTATGCGGCAGGCCGCGCCCAGCCAGGCCCGGCCGAGCCCCCCGAGGCCCCCGCGACCCCCAGCGCTCCATCTCTCGCCCCTCAAGCCCAACCGATTCGAGTGCTCGAATCCCGGTCCTGGTCCGGACACTGATTCCGACACGGACATGCCCGATTGGGCCCCGTCGTCTACCGAATGCGACAGCACCCCCCTGCCTCGAGCGGCGGTCGGAGCCCGTGGCGCCGGCCACCTCCCCGTTGGCTTCCCGATGCATACTGGTCCGCCTCAGCACGAGCCCGGGTACAGCCCCCTCGTGAACAGATTTCCCCGCCACGGCAACGATGGCGATGGCGACGACGACGATAGCGACTCCGACTCCGACAACGACTCCGACTCTGACAACGACTCCGACAACGACGCCGACAACGACTCCGACAACGACTCCGACAACGACAACGGTCAAGACAAAGGAGATGGCGATGATGATGGCATTGGTCCTGGCGCCATGGCCGTCTTCAACCCGCGCCGCGGCTGCGTCGACGACCGCTCGGCTGTCCGGCGCCACATGGGCCGGGCCCCCCCCGACATCGGCGCCATGGCCAACAGCCTCGCCCAGGCCTGTCGCAACCAGGAGTTCCCCGTCACCCGGACCCCGTACACCGACCCCACTGCCATCGTGCACGACTACTCCCTGCTGGTCGAGCTCCGGCTCGCGCGCGGAGACCCGGCCCTGCCGCCGTCCGACGCCTACAAGCGCCTGCGCGTCGACATCTCCCGGATGCTGCAGGAGCGCGACCTTGACCTGCAGAGCGCCCGCACCGAGCACGAGGCCGCGCGCCGCGTCCGCGGCTACATGCGCCAGGTCGAGAACGAGCACCAGATCTTCGAGAGCGCCCTGATCCCGCGCGACTCGAACCTCGCGGTCGCGGTCGCCGAGCGCCAGGCCGAGCACGCGGCCGAGCATGCGGCCGAGCAGATGATCGACGTGGTCGAGCACGCCCTATCGGACGCGACCGGGCCGCTGCGCGTCAACATGCGGCGGCTGGACAGCCACGCCGACCGCGTCGACGGCCAGCTCACCGCCCTCGACACCCGAATCCGCGCCCTGGACGGCGCCATCCAGACCCAGGTCGGCGCCCACGTCCACATCACCCACGCGCTCGACCGCAGCACCGGCCTGGCCAGCAGCCTCCACAACATCGTCCACGACATGCCCAACATGATGGCCCGCGCCGCCAGCGCCGTGGTCAAGTCCCAGGTCCAGCAGGCGATCGACGAGGCGCTGGCAAACTGGAAGGAGTCCGGGAGAGCCGACTGCATCACTGGGCCGGAAGATCTCGGGCCAGACGTCGAGGCCTGGGCGCGCGAAGAGGCTGCCAGGCAAGCCAAACGGGACGGGACTGTCGAGGGCAAGGATCTGAGGGCTCGGCTGATCGCATCCGAGATCCGGGCCATCACGGCCGAGGCCGCGCTCAAGACGAAGAAGAGACGCTCACTGCGCGACGTGTTCACGCGCCGCCGTCGGCCGGCTGACGAGACCGCTTTGGCACCGTCCCCGTTCATGCGCGAGAGTCCAGATGAGCCGGGCACGCCGGGCACGCCGGGCACGCCTGGCACGCCGGGTACGCCGGGCCAAAAGGAGGGGGCCAAGGCGCCGGTGTTCAAGCCGCCGCCGGGGGACAACTGGTACCGCGGTAATCAGAGGATGCAGCAACTGCTACAGCCTGCCAATTACAAGCCGCTTCGTGAAGGCGCCCCCAGTCTCAGTAGAGAGGACTGTTGAGACATCTGACGACGATGACGACGATACTCTGGAGCCGGCAGCTGGCGCGCGGGAGCGGAGAGCGGATAGCGGAGAGTGGAGAGCGGCGAGCGGCGAGCGGAGAGTGCGAGGTCGGCGTGGTAAGGGGTACTCACGATTGGAGGATAGCGGTCGACCGGGCAGGACGGGACGTATTCGCAATAAATGGGTAAGGGGCTTGGATCCTCGCCGGGCGTGTATGATCGGACGTGTAGGTACAACCCCATGCTAGAACAATCAATCCGCCTGCACATCCTTAGTGCTCTGATGCCGTACATCTCTGCTGATATCTGTACCCTACCATCACATATCCCTATTATACCCATCCGGCCGCTAACACGTCACAAGCTGCGGCCCGGTGGCGTCAGAGGCCCTCTCCTGCCGCGAGGATTACCATTCGACCAATCATATGTCATCCCTATCATCCATCATCGCTGGTGTGCGTGAGAGGACTGCCGGTGGTTTTTTGCAGGTGAGTAACAGCAGCTCGGCTGAGGATATCCCGCTCAACGACCAGGACTCGGCAGGAGCTTTCATGACGGGATGACCCCTATTCCCAGTTGCCTCAATCGGGGCTGCCACCTCTCTGCGTCCCTGTCATTGATGTGGCAATCAGTTGGTCCAGATGATGATGGTCCTCGATGGGGAGGTTACGCTGCCTCTGTCGGCTTGATAGTAGTAGGCATGCAGCGGTAGCGCCCCCATCTCCGGTGGAGATCTATCTGGCTGGCGGGGTATACTTGGTGGGCCCGAATCTCTACTTCGGGAGGACCCGCGCTACTTATCTGGCTGGCCCAACTGGTCCAGTTGGCCCGCGTGGCCTCGCTGTGCGCGCTGGACTGACTGGGAACTTCTGTCCCGCCTGGTCTTCTGTCCGGCTTGGCACTCGAACGGTCACGATCGCTGACTGCAGCGGTGCTGGCTGCCATGGTACCTCAGGTGCTCCGGCTGCCCCCCGAGCTGCCCTACCGGTTCCCTGGCGGCTATCTTAGCATCTATGATGATTGAGCGTGAGGCCTGCCAGCTTGCTGCGGTGTATCTAGACTCCGGCCCGATGCCTTCTCCAGCCAAGTTGCTCATATGTCGCCTTTCTGGTCCGGCTGGCCTGGCCGGCGTGGCCTTTGATCGATCACTAGCCCCGGCTGCCTCGGGCGGCCTATCCCAGCTTGGCTCGCGAGCTTCTTCTCGCCGCCTCCACGCCGGCCAGCTCCGGCGCCCAGTGCTTGAGTCAGCAGACTCTTGCTGCTGCGCTTGCCATACCTGGTTCGTGTCGCTCGTCTCGGTAGCTTGGGCCCCGTCCTGTTCGTCTCGGCTCATCTCGGCTCGTCTAGCTCATATCGGCCGCGGCGACCTCCCATAGCCTCGGCTGCCGCGGCTCGGGCTCCCACGCCGGCTGCGGTCCCAGATGAGGTGGAACAGGCCATGCCTGCTTGCGCGCGTTGCCGGCTGCTGCAGGCCTATCCCAATTCGGAGAAGGGTGTTTCTGTATGATGAAATATATCCTCTACTTCTTTCCGGTGGTGGCTACGGCCCGTCTCGCCCGTCTCGGCACGTTCTGCCGAGTCTCGGCGGCTGCGGCCGCCGGATTGGCTGACAGCCGACGTGTCCGCCTACCCACCTGCTTGCAGCAGCCGCGGCGGCCTTAATGATCTTCCGAATACGCTTAATATAAAACAAAATGTGGTGTTGATATGATTGACAATCGGCCATCTACCTGTTCGTGCTACTCGTGTCTTTGCGAGGCTGTTGAGAGGGGCGGGAATCCTCGCTGGGCCGCCAGTCCGGCTGGCCGCTGTCCGTCCCCCGCCGAGCCCTCCGCGGGTAACCCTCAGCACTCTCAGGCCCTTCTATCTTTCTCCACCTTCTTTTCCGTTTTCGGCCCCATTGCCAGCCGGTTTTATGCCCACATTGGTCAAGTGGCGCGGCGAAGATACCGGGCTGCCACGGGGGGGGGGAGGTGTTCCCAGAGGACACTTCTGCCGGCGGCCGCTGCCTCGCTGGCTTCTGCTGCTCGGATCCCTCCCGCCGCTCTCGAAGACACTGGTCAACGACTGTTGCCTCGATGGGCTTTGCTGCGAGGCCCCGCCGCTCGTACACTCCTGCCAGCCACCGTTGCCTTGATGGCCTCTGCTGCTGCTCCCATCCCCTGCCGCTTGAAGACTTTTGCCGGCGGCCTTCTTCTACGAACAGCCTTTGCCAGTCTGCGTCCTCCGCCTCGGAAATGACACCAGCCCGACGATCCCCGCTTCTGTAGCCTCGCCCGCTCGAGAGCTTCTGCAGCTCGGCCGTCGCTGCCCTAATAAACAATCGGACAATCGGTGCCTCAAGAACTGTCTCGATGGCCCACTATTCGACCACGCCTCTACCACGAAACCCTTTAAGCCGATTATGTAATTATGATGACGACTCGATTGTATCCTTGTCATACATAGTAACTTGACTAATATATATATCTCTCTACTATAACAACTTATTTCTTCACTGCGATCATCTTCCAATGGACCACTGGATAAATCCGCTTCGACGCTCGAATACCTGTGCCCGGCGACCTCTTCCTCGCCGACTCTGCCGCCGCCGCTGACTCCGCCATTCGACTGATTGCACGCCCAAGAACATGGCCAGCTCGCAATCTCTGCCACTCGATCTTGTCTGCATGTCTGCCTTACGAGCCTCTATCGCTGGTTGGGGGGGCGCTGCCTGGGCAGGTCTTCCGCCCGTAAAAAACGAGAAAAATGATCATGAAAATGAAAACTTCGACTGCGGGCCAATATCAACCTCGAGGTCCTCTGCCGCGTGAAAAACCGCAACTGCCCGCCAGCCCCAAGAGACCCTTTATCGTTTGAGGACCGCTGCCTGGCCAAGTCCTCCGCTGAAAAGCCTCGACCGCGGGGCGGGTTGTACGTCGAGACCCTCTGCCGCTCGATATCCTCGCCCGCCCGACCGAGGGTCTCTTCTTCAGCGTGTCATTCGGCGCCCTCGATAAACTCTTGTCTCGGCATTCGCTGCCTCGATGACTTCCTTCTCGTAGCTACTCGGCCGCTCGATAGCCGCGGCACCTTGCGCTAAAACCTGCCGTAACACTCGAGCCGGGACCCTTTCACCGAATACTTGCAAGTCAGACTGGAGCGAACAGAAGAAAAAGAGGAAGAAGAAGAAAAAGAAAAAGGGGGAGGGGAAACAAAAAGTCAAAAGGAGGGGAAAGGGAGGGGCAGGGGTTTTCATTCATACATGGACAGGCCCTAAGCAGTATGAGAGGTTTGAACGGAAGGACGCGGCTGGTCGCATCGCACCCCGCTCCCATCCAGCCATCAGCCGAAGACAACACACCGCGCGGTGGTCATGGTGGCTGCCAACAACATAAAGAGCCACAACCACCGGCCTGCTCCAGGCCAACACGATCTCGCCCTCTGGGCCACCCGAGCTCGCATTCTGGGCCGCCGCCGGGTTTCTCTATTCCTGGCTACCGGATCCTGTCCTCTTGACCGCCGGACCCTGCCCTCTTGACTGCCGGATATCGCCCTGTTGACGACCGGCTTCCGCCCTCTGCCGCCGCTGCCAGCGGTCATGACCCTTGCCGGCTCGGCCATTACTCTGTCCGGCTTTAACGATGGGACTCGGGGCACAATAGCCACCGTCTGCTGAAAGACAAGCTCTGTCTCTATACCTCGCCAGTTCCAGCACAGGCTCACCAGCCTGCGGTTCGACGACGGCACCGGCAACGGCGCCGCCGCAGATTCCCCGCGGGCTCAATCATCCAGCCACCTCACTCCCGAGATAAATCGGCAAGAGCGCCAACGCTGCAGATGCGCCGGACTGGGAGCCAGAGACCGGGGCCGTCGCAGGTGTCCTCAAGAAGGACCGAGTCCGGCAAGCCGCGGAGTCAGCCCCTGCCCTCGATGCTGCATTGAGCCGCTGCTCGGAGCGAGCGCCCGGCCCGATCGGCCTCCACGCGGCCGACAGCCAGCCGGATATAACAATATCAAGGATAATACATCGAATCCTGACCCGGCCATGCCGGGTATCATGAGGCGCATGTCGAGGGATAAGGAGCTGAGATCACCTCACGATCGCCCATCCCGATGGGCACGAGTCAGACACTCAATGCGCGGACTGCTTCGCTGCCTCTGGGGCCTGGCGTAGCGTGTATTATATGAACCCTAGGAGAGCACTTGTGGCCTCTGCTCCGTGCGCTCCTTTTCTCCCACCCATCCATCCGCCCAGCCCACCCATCCGATCCATCCATCCATCCACTTCCAGCGAAAACTGCAAGTCCGAGGACGGAAACTCGGGCTTGGCACAGGAAAGCCCGAACAAGGAAAGCCCAAGTGCGCCCCCCCCCTCGTACCTAAGAAGATTCGGTCGATAGGCAGCACTAACTGCAGACCGAACACGTATACTCGGACCCGGTCCGAGAATACAGACAAAAAGAGATGTAAAGACCCCTCCTTCCCTCCTCCCCTTCACCGTCATGCATAGTAGGCAAGAGATGGCGACAGAAGAAGTAATTCAAGATCCAAAGTAACAATGGCGGCTCGGAAATGAAACAAGAAAATCCGAGAGAACAGGGAAATCAGAGGCCCGGTGGACGTGGAAACGAGGGTATCGGTGATGCGGAGAGATGCGTGTCAAGGTGGATACGGCGGGCGCCGCGGACTGGCGCAGACAAAATATGGAGTCATTAGATCATGGCGGCACTCGCAGGGCGAGAATGGTGATGTTGAGGATGCTGGTGATGAAGACGAGCGAGATAGGCCACTCTAAATCTCCTGCACCCAGATCTGTGGAAAGGCGCACCTTGGTCAGCGGCCGGCTCCCTCCAAACATCAGGAGCACGTCTCGATAAACTCACCTCCATCTTGCCCATCTCCTGCCTCTGCTTCTGGGCCTGCGATTTGGACGTCATGATGACGGTGTCGAGGTCGTCCTGATCTCCGAGCGTGACCATATCACCGTCCGGCAGGTCGTCGTCCCGCACCCTCAGCTTGAACCGGCGTCGCAGCTGGAACTTGTCCTTGATCTTCTCGACCAGGTCCGAGTACTCGATCGCGGTCCCGATCATGACGTACCGGACGTCGTCGGTCGCGTGGACCTTGGCGCGGATCTGTCGCACCTCGGGCCTGCGCGAGGACCGCCGGCTCGACTGCGCCCGAGACACGCTGTTCGGCGTCCTCCGGGGGGCGCTCATCATTTCGAATTCACCCTCGTCGAACGACCCATCGTCCTCTTCGAATTCCTCCTCGCCATCATCGTCGTACCTGCTGCCGCCGCCGCCGCCGCCGCCTGGCCCGCGCCGAGTGCCGCGGCTGCTCCGCTTGCTGGTGCCGTACATATCGTACAGGTCATCCGGATACGCCTCCGCGTCTTCGTCGATGGGCGGCGCCGACCGGCTGGCCTGTATCGGGCCCCGGCGGGAGAGCGGGGTCTCGCGGGTGGTGTTGGCGCGCCCCAGCGGCCGGCGCTCGCTGGGAGGCGACGTCAGGCCCTCGTACCGCTCGCCCGGCCGGGCCCTGTCGTCGATGTTGAGCCGGGCCGGCATCGGGCCCCGACCGCCGCGGACCGACTGGGCCCGGCTGGGCATCGCCGGTGCCTTCTCGACCTCGGGCGGCGGCGTGGGCGGGAACGGGGAGAAGTTGTTGCTGCGGTTGGCCGGCGGCTCCGACTGCTGCCGGCGCGACTGCAGGTTCGGCTTGACCAGGTTCGAGGCCGCGAACGAGAGGCCCTCGGAGGGGCGGTCGTCTTTGGGGGCAACTTTGCCGGCCTGGGGCACGATCCGCACTGCGTTAGCCGTCTGATCCGGTCCGGCGCCGAGCCGAAGCAGCATAAGATAGTCTTACATTTTTTATCTCGGACCCGGTAAATCCGGTAAACGCGTTGGACCGATCCGATGCCGCCACTAGGCGCGCCTTGCCCAAGTAGTCTTTGGTCCTGAGATTCCGGACCTTGGCCTCGTTCGGTCGGTACACGACGCCGACGGGGATCGAGAAGACGGTATACCCCTGGATTTCAGTTAGCCTGGCGGGAGCTCGGGGATGGAGGAGAGCAAATGGTGGCTACCTCAGCCTCCTCTCTGATGGCCTCATCGATGACGTTGTGGTCCTCGACCACCTTCTCCTTCACGGCGTAGTTCAGGTCGGCCATACCGGCCTCCTTTTGCTGGAGGTAGATGTAGCACAGGCCACGGTTGAAGAGGACCTCGCACGAGTAGAGTTTGAAGAGCAGCCCGAGCTGGGCATAGTCGATCACGGTGTTGCCCCGGAGGTAGAGCAGGGTGTCGTTGAAGTTGGCCAGGGCCTCCTCAAAGTCGCCAAGCAAAAAGTTGGATACGCCTTCCTGGAAGTAGGCCACGGCGAGGTACTGATCGAGCTTGATGGCCCTCTGGTAGCACTCGACCTGGATCGATCGTTAGCATATCCATCTCTCGCTGTCACTCTCGGCCCCGGCCTCACTCTCGTTCCGGATCGTGGTCACACACCGCCTTCTCGTGTTCTCCCAGGGTGGCGTGTATTACGCCCATGTTGAACAGAATCTTGGATGTGTCGGATATCTTGTCGAACTCTTTGAGGGCCTCGTCGAACTCGTTGTTGTCGTAGCGGCCGAGCGCTCCCACCCACGCCTCTATTTCCTGCGCGTCCTCCATGTCAGCCATAACCGGGCCGGCGCTACGCCGTTCTCCCGTGGGGCTCGTACCTGCTTAAGCGACATGTTGACTGTTCCCGGCCAGAAATCGGACGGCCAGGAACCGGGCTATGTCGCCTCTCTCCACTTGGCTGGGTGGTTGGTAGTTGGGCGAGAGAGGGCGGTGTTTGTTGGTGTGTCGTTGTCGTGTCGTGCTCGCGATAGGCCGGGCGGCGGTGGGACTGGAAGCGGCCGCACACGTGTAATAATTACAGGATGGAGAGGGGGACTGTAAGAATCCGAAAAGTCGTCGCTGTGATTGTTTCCTTTCCTTGCCCGCTTGCACAGCAGCTAGAGCTCGATCCGGCGGCTTTCCGTCTCCTCGCCCCGTCGAGGGCGCGCGCGCAGGTCCGGGTGCGGTGTATCAGATGGTACGTGGTCCTGCTCCACACCGTGATAGTGGTTGCATGTATTGACTTGGCCGAGCGCGGACTAAACCGGGTCGGTGCTGAAGGAAAGTGAGGGGGGGGCAGTAAGAAGAAAATGTAGCTGAGAAAGAAAAAGAATGGAGTAGGATGACGTGGTAGCGACAGTGATGGGACGTATGTGCGGATTTGATCACGGCGAGAGGAAATGAGGGGCGCGGAGGGGGGGAAGCGGAAGCAGTGGTCGAGAAGAATACTTTTCTCTCTGGGCGGGTAGCGATGGTGGCAGGGGAGAGGGGGGAGAGGAGAGAGGGAGGGGGGGGGTGTGCTCAGCAGCAGCAGCAGCAACTGGGCGCTGTTCCGGAACACCCCGGCGAACGGGCGGTTGAGAAGCTGAGCAGCAGCAGCACCCGAGGGGGGGCCATCGACGGGGGGGGAAGCAGAGGGGAGGGGTGTCCCCAGTCGAGGGGGGCGGGAGGCTTTCCTGTCTCGCCATGCGACGCGGTATAAGTTACGGGCCGGCGAGGCTCCAGTGGTGGCGTCCATGCTGTAACTAACTAGCTATTCTTGAGAAACTCGGTGCCCTCAGTTCCCTCCGTTCCCTCTCCCTCCTGGCCAGGCCAGTGATTATTTTCGGCCCCATCCTCATCCAGCATCGGCGACAGCAGGCAATCAGACGCTCGACAGGCGGAGCAGTGGGTTTTTAGATCTGGCTGCCCCCGGGACGGACGGACGGGGGAGCTGAGCCAGTCAAGTCTTATCCGGGTCCCCCCCGCTCCAACGGTCCCAGCTGACTGTCTCAGCAGCAGCTCCGGCAGCTATTTTTTAGAGTCCCTCTGCAGCGGCCCAACGGCCGGCCTGTTCATCTGTTGATTCCCTTCTCATCCGAGCCCGAGGGCGGTCGGCGGGGATGCTAATTGGCCCCTCTACCCCAGGCAGGGGGGTCGCCTGCCTGCGGCCCCTTGGCCGGCGCACTCGGCGCTCAGCCCTGATTGGAGATCGGGGGTCGGCGTGGTGCAATTCGCCGAGCTCGCCTCCTTCCCAATCAGTCACGTCGGGGCTGGCCAAGCTCGCCAAGAGCAGGGCCAAGCAGGCATGCCAACGCAGCGGGCGCTTGCTCTCTCCTCTAGCCGAGCCAAGAGCTGGCACCGGACAAAACTCGACCCATAACCGACCCATAACCGGGAGAGCCACAGAGCGGGCACCGAGCGGAGAGCGGGACGGACGGAAGAGACGGCGGAAACGTGCGATCGTGGGCCGATGCTGCTCGCCCGGCCAGGGAGCTGGCACTCGCTCTGGGGAATAAAAACAAACGGCAAAAAGTTGGCCAGAAGCTAAAGCCGCGGCGCCCTGGGGGAGGGATGTAGATGGTGCAGCAGGCAGGGGGCCAGAGGTCACCTCCCTCCGACGCCGTGTGTTCCAGCAGGCATCCACCCCCCGCGGGGGACGCGCCCGATTGGATGGCGTGGTGCCCCCTGCATCTTGACGAAGACGAGAGCGCGGCCCGTGTTCCAGGCCCCAGACCAAATTTCCAATCTGGTCCTCCTGGATTCTGTTTTTCTTCAACAGTCGGATTATCGAGTTTCTGGTTACATCGGCTTAGGCGGACGGGGGATATCGAGTCCGACACCGATGTGGGAACAGAGCCAACCGACTTGTTGCAAGTGAAAGGATCGCATGGATTGATGACAGATGGGCCAACAGAAACCGTCACCCGCCGGTGCCAGGTGGCCATGCCTGCTTGTCCCCTGCCTGGATGCTCCTTGGCGCGAATGCCCTCAATCCCGCGTGCTCTCTTCGTCTCCCTCTCCCTCTCTCCCTTCCCTACACCCTGGCTGGGGAGTGAATCTTAACTCGGGCGGTAAGACGGCGTCTGCTGCCAGTCCGCTAGCCCCCTCGCCCAGCGCGGAGGAAGCAAGCACACTCCTCTTCGCGCCTGCATCCGCACCGCACCGCCGACATGATAGTTCGTGCTGCTGAGGTGACACGGAGGGAGCGGGGGCTACACGCGGGGTGGATGTGGCCCCCCCCCTCATTGCAAGCAAGCAATCACATCGCCAAGGTGCCCACCCGCGCATGAACTCCCTCCCTCAGGGGCCGTGCTCGGCGCTGCAGCCTGTTCGTATTCAGGCTTGGCCGCCTCTTGATATCGAGATCCGCCGTTTCTTCATTCTGGCCCACACCTCGGCCAAGCCGCACGACGCCTCCGGATCACTTGCGTACTTCCCCACTTTCCGGCTCCGGCCTGGCTCGGCCTGGCTCGCGCCGCGCTGCAGGTTCTGGCCTGTCGCACGATCAGTGACGCATGTATAGCACAGCACTTATTGCTTGGCGCCGCGCCACGGCGTGCCTGCAAAATCCCGCCTCGGCCGACTTATCTTCCATCCCGTCGTCTCGGCAGAGGGACGACCAACAGGGCCGACCGGCCTGGTCCTACCTTGCCGTGCACCTGGCGCGGCGGCCGGAATGAAGAATCATGCGGCTCCCATCACACCCCCACCCCAGATGGCAGCCAGGCCTCATCGCCGCCGGCTGGTTCTCCACGAGATAAGCTCCCCGCCCTCCTCTCCCCCAGATCGGCCCTGGCCCCTCTCTCTGTTCCTTCTTCCTGCGCGCCCGCCCGGCCCCGTCCCATCAATCCCTGTGTTTCTGTATTTGTGCCCCCGCTCAGGGGGGGCGGCGGCCCGGTTTGGGGGTATCGCGGCCGGGTCCTCCCCTCGAGATCTCGGCCGGTCATCAGACGGAGAAGGAGAAGAAAAATGAGAAGGAGAACAGGAGTGCGGGAACGGGATGTTTTTACTTCTGATGCGCCTGGTGGCCCATCATCACTGGGCCGATCCTCCGGTGCGCCCAAGCGGGGTCACGGCCAGGGCGGCGAAAATTCAAGCCCCCGGAGCGTCCCCCCCTTGCCATTCATGCCTTGGTCTCATCGCACCGTCTCCTCAAACGCCCACCCCTCGCTGCATGAAGGGAGCGTACCTGACGTTTCCGACCACATGCCTCTGCGCTGCGGGGCCCCTATCAGGGCCAGCCTGATTTGGAAACGGGAAGAGAGTACCGAAATGGAGGGCCAGGCGGCCGGCGCCGCCCATCTTTTGCTACCCGTCAAATAAGCTGAATCTGCCAGAAATCGGGTCGGTTTTTTGGCCCGAGAGGAGGCGTCGTGGTACTCCCCGCCCTGCCGTATGTGTGTTGACCACGTTCGCGGCTGCCGCATGGCCCGGCCGCATCCCAGCCTCCTCCCATTCGCCAGCCGTTAAATCAACCCGGGTTTGAATTACAGGAGGCCCTCGCCTGGCTTGCGCCACTTGCACCGCGATCCTCCTCGCGCACTGCATTGTAGACATGGTCATCAAGTCTCGAGGCGCCCCTCCCGGGTGCAGCTAACCGAGACGCGGCAGCGTTCTGGAAGACGGCCATATCAGGGGTGTCTGTCTCAGCCGGTCCGTCTCTCCCGTCCAGGCTCCGAGTAAGGAGCACCACGTACCGTTTCACATGACGATCCCCCCTTGACAGCTTCGGAGCCTCAGCCTCCCGGCAGCGAAACCCGATCAGAGTGTAAAGCGGTCGTGCCCATCCGATATCGCACGACCCCCGGATTGGTCCCGTCACAGGGGCCGCCGACCGGCCGGCCTGCAAAAGGTTCATCATCTTGCCATCTAAACACTGGCAGATGGGGTCTTGGACGGCGCCTCCGGCGGCCGAGGGGGCGCGATCGAGGGCCTGGTGCATTACGGCTCCCATATCCGCGAATGGCGCGACATGCGATGCCGTGGCAGCAACGGTGGTGGCGGCGGCGGAACCATATAACAAGCGACCCAGCCCGCCCGACTCGGGTTTCCCTCCGCTTCAGGGGAGATGGACCGAGGATCTCTCGGGTCCGAGGGCCACTGCTGGAGAGGATCCGTTCATCCCGTCTAGAGGATCCTCTCGGCTCGCAGCCGGTCGGGTGGATCGTACGCATTGTTCACAGCCAAGTCTAGTGCCGAGAAGGCTTGTCGCAGTAGTGCCACGGGATCAGCCTCGGCGGCATGGTTGATCAGCTAACACGGGCTGGATAAGCTGCCGAGGCAGTCTGCCGTCTCCGGCCTCCCTCAGCAGAGGAGGAAACGGAGAAGCCAGGTCTATAACTATTTCGACCTCGACATGATTGGAGGAGCGGCCCGACGTCAGAGCATCCCGTTCTCGACCTCATCGGCCCGCTCATCCCAGAGAGTCTTGCCGGTGCACGAGCACACCAGCTTATCGTTATCCCACACGCCGGCGCTACGGGCCACCACCCCAACGAGAGTGTCGGTGTCGTTCGCGAGCACATCGCCGTGCGGGCCCATCTTGGCCAGCGCCATGCCGCGGCCGATGATCTCCCAGACCTGAAATGGACGGCCGACGAACAATGCGCCGCGGCCGTCGGGGCCAACCTGGAACGTGCCGATGGCGCCGGCGCCGTCGCCGTCGTCATCACCACCGTCCTTCTTCCGCCACACCGGGCCGACGGAGAGGGCCCCGCGTACCAGGTTCCCAGACGCGCGGACCGACGCGCGGTACATCCCCGGGGAGACTCCGCGCACGGCGAGGTCGATCAGGGTGGTAGTCGGGGACACTTGGACGATCCGAGCGAGGCCATGCACCTTACGGGGGCTGAAGTCGCCGGCGCTGTCGGGGTAGGGCCCGAGGTAGGCGTACGATTCAAGGATGCTGACAGCCGCGCCTGGGGTGCCATACTATGAGCGACGGTCCCATGCGGAGATGAAGGGACTGGGTTTTGTTGCTCTAGGGAGGGGAGGGGGGAGGGGCAGAGATAAAGAGGAAGAGACAGGGGGAAGGGGTGGCCGGCATACTATTCGGTTCGCCGCTCCCCCTCAGGATCGCATCCCGGCCGGTTGCCTGAATCGCCTCCACGAGTGCCGATGGGGCGGCTGTGGGTAGCAAGCAGCAAGTCACACGTGGTATGATTAGCTACTTCTGCCACCCTGATAACACCAGAGGGCCCCTCTCCTTACCAGTCCCTACCACGGTGACAAGCTGGTCCGGCAGGCTGGCTTCCACGCTGGAGACCGTGCCCAGGGCGTGCAGCGAGTTTGAAACAGCCCTGACGCAAGCTTCGCACGTCAAGGGCACGGCGAAGACAGTCTGAGGGGGGAGGGGGAGAAGGGAGGACGGGTGTTTTATCAGCTGGGAGGGGAATGACTGGAGGAGGATGGATGGATGGAGGGGGGTGAGTGGACGGGGATGAGTGGAGGGGGATGAGTGGAGGGGATGAGGCGGAACCGATCGCGGCCCTGATTGGGGTCTTGTTGCCTGTCTCTTACCTGGAAAGGGATAGAGGTGGACATTGTGTGGCAGACACGGCCGAGAAGATATCACAGGAAACAAGAATGGAAGATGGCTGGAGCAGGTCTGGACTAAAACGCCGAGGCTAGATAGACAGCCATTCTTGGCGCCAACTGCTTAGAAATGAAGCACGAGGCCGAGCCTTCCGAAGGCCGACTGGGCCGACTGGCGGCCGAGGAGAGCACGGGCCACACGGCAACGCACGTGATTGGTCGAGCGACCAGAGCATGCTCCCTCTTGGCACGAACTTGCCAGCAGAGCCGGCAGCAGGCCCAGAAGCCCCTCCTCCTCCCACCACCACCACCACCATGTCCCAAACAATCGGCCTCGTACGTCTCGACCACGTCCCTTACCCTCCTCTGCGGGGCCGAGCTGGTGGCCGAACAAAAACACTGACCGACCTGGGACGAACCGGCAGACCCGACTGGCCTACTCCCGCGTCTGGCACCACGTCTCCGCCACGGCCCTGCACCCGACCCTCTCGACGCAGCCGGGCAAGACGCCGGCCACGCTCGGCCGGCTCGCGTCCCGGATCGCCATCCTGCTGATGGGCAAGCACAAGCCGATATGGGACCCATCTACCGACTGCGGCGACTACGTGGTGGTGACCAACTGCGCGGCCGTGCACGTGACCGGCCGCAAGAAGTGGCAGCACACGTACTACCGCCACACCACCCGGCCCGGGTCGCTGCGCCAGGTCACCATGGATGTGCTGATGGCCAAGTTCGGGGGCGGGGAGGTGCTCCGCCGCGCCGTCAGCGGGATGCTGCCCAAGAACCGGCTGCGGGACAAGCGCTTGGCCCGGCTCAAGCCGTTTGAGGGCGAGGAGCACCCGTATGGGCAGAACCTGGTGCGGTTCGGGGGCGTGGCCGTGGGGGAGGCCGGATGGGAGGCGGCGGTGAAGAAGGTGCGGCGGGGGGATGTGGGGAGGATATGACATGCGGCAGGAAGCGGATCTGTCCGGGACGACAACGATAAATTTGCGTGGCTCATCATTTCTCTCTTGTGTTCTCTATAATACGATCCACCGCGCATGCCCCGTGTGCCCTGCCTGCCCGGTCTCTCCGGACATGCATATATATCTAAGCTGAATAGACACCAATGTCCAGTGTCCAGCTCCCGCCGCCGCCTGCCGGTCGTGCCCGTGCCCTCCTGCCGGCCTAAGTCCTTGACACCTCGCACATGATCAGGCCATTGGGCCCGGACTGGGGCGCGTAGACCTCGGCGTCCTTGCCGGTGTTTTTAATATCCCGGTGCCAGCTCATGTCTATCGTGATATACCGCATTAGCGCTGGATCAATGGGAGAGGGGGAGAGGAGGGGGGGTGGGGGGGAGAGGGGGAGGGGGGGGAGGGGGGGTAGGGGGGGATGGGGAGGAGGGAGGGGGGGAGGGGGAGGAGGGAGAAAGAGGGAGGAGAGGGAGAGTGATAGGGAGAGGGAGAAGAGAAGAGAGAGAGGAAGAGGGTGAGAGAGAAGAGGGAGAGAAGAGAGAGAGGAAGAGGGCAGATAAAAGAGGCCGAGACGAACCAATCTCAAAGTAATGCTTGTTCGGGAGCGAGCACGACACCAGTTCCGTCTCAGGCACGGCGGCCAGAATCTGCTCGCACATCTTGTACATGGTATTCTGCACGCTCGCACTCTCATCCTCGGCGAACAGCTTCATCACGATGGCCCGCGCCTGATCCCACGCGACGTCGAACTTGGCCGCGGCCGCGGCCACGCCATCGCCGCCGGAAAAGGATGACCAAGACCACGTGCAGTCGACGTCGGTCGAGAGGACCCGGTCCCACGTCTCCGGCAGGGTGGTGAAGTCGTCGCGGACGAAGCCGTGGAACGCGGAACCGGTACTCTTCAGCACCTTGAGGCCGCGGAGCCCGCTCTTGACCGCGATCGCGAGACCGCCGTCGGCAACGGCCTTGGTCGGCGCCGCCGTCCGGGTGGCGTGCACCTCGACGGTGCGGGTGTCGTCGCCATCGCGGTAGAACGAGTGGGCATGTTCCCGCCCGTCCACCTGCATCCGGGTCCAGCGATGCTGCACCACCGTGACGGCGGCGACCGCGATGTGATCGTACGTGGCGAGGAAGTGGGCGCCCAGTCGGGCCGCGTACAGCTCCGGCGGGGAGACCGGGAACTCCTTGGCCTTTAGGTAGATCGTGTTCTTGATCGAGTCAGTCGCGATCACCACGCCATTGTCCGCCGCCGTGTACGACGACTCGATCGCGCCCTCGAGGAGGCAGCAGACCGTCAGCTCGACCACCTGATGCCGGCCCGAGGCCGAGTCGCGGACCACCTTGCAAACCCGGACGTTTTCCTTGCCGTAGCGGGCGGTCGCGAGGGAAGGCATGCTGGCACGCTGGCCGGAGGGGGGTGAGGATAGATGAGGGAGATCGACAGTAGGTGGCGGCCAGGTGGCGGGCACGGGCACGAGCACGGTACGGACACGAATCTCGCCGAGTGCAGTGGTTTCGAGCTAGCGGAAGAAATGATCCAATAGGCGTGCCCGTCAGATCTGTTGTCTGGGCGGAAGAGGAACGAATCGAGGAGAGGCAGCCAAGTCCGGGCACTTTAAAGTATATGGACTTTGCTGGGCCTCCCCGACCGCCGCCCCTCCCTCCGGCCTATCTCAGGCCGATGTATAAAATTATCCCAGATCAGAGGCCGTTTGCGGACGCAAATTCCCCGCCAGGATGCGCGGGGAAGGGGGCAGAGATTAGCGGTGGTGCCATGGAGCGGGGAGGCCGCCTCGGAGGGCGGAGACCGCCGGTTGCTGACGGCAACTGAGAGATTGGCGGGGGCGGCACGTACTTCCCCACCCCTAGAAAAATAACCGGAGACTGTGTCTACAAGCGCCGCCATTCTCTGGCCCGCGAAGGATTAGAATACGCAATCATGTCATCGGGAAGGGGGGGGCCGTATCCGTGCCGTGCCGTCCCCTCCCCCCCCTCCGACCGATCGGGCCTCGCCGATGGTCTTGGGAGGACCGGGCGAGGCACGCGGGTGGCAGAAGTCTGTACGCACTATAGAAAATCGACGTCTATTTTATTTCCACGATATCTCGACCGCGATATAAAAATCAGATCCTGAAATTCAGGAGCCCGTTGGAGCGCCTGCCATCCATCCTAATACTAAAATATTCAGCATCTCCCTGACCTATCGGTTGATAGAGGCCTGCGGAAGAGCAGCGCATTCCTCCTCCATTGCGACCTTGAATTCATCAGACTCCTACGAGCCAGATGGCGCTTTCTGGACTTGAGCTTCTGCTAGGCCCTCGCTATAGAGCTCAAGTCTAGCGAGGATAGGCAGTTGAAACAATAATCTGTATTGCTGGCAAGAGAGAGGTTTGAAGAAAAGGTAGGAGAGTAAGGGAATGGCGGTGGGTGCGTACAGACTTCTGGCACCCAGGTGCGAGGGTAGCAGTCAGGTGCAGGGAGCGACGAGAGCACTCATACTTTGGGCTGCATATGCCCCCCCCCAAACAGGACAGGAAAACAACCTGAGAAGCTGTGTGTGTGAGTGTGTATAGATTAACCTGGTGCGGCCGCTCATGAGCGGTCTGTATATAGTGGCGAATCACTGACCGCCGGGTGTCTGTCTGTTGGCTGCGCTGGGGGTTGCGCTGGGCGCCGTGCTGGAGCTCAGCAGCATGCTGCTCACCAGCAGGATGCGCACAGGCCAACACCCCACGTCGTCGCTAAACCCATCCACACTTGACAGCCCGGTAGTAGCAGTAGCCTCTCCACTGGCTGGCTGCTCACCTTCTCCTTCTTCTTCTTCTTCTTCTTCTCGGCTTTGAGCTCCCCACCTCCCCAGCCGTCCACCGGCTCGAGCTCCTCTTACCACAACGGTTCTCTTGAGTCCTCGACCAGCCCCCTTGCCGCAATTGAGCAGCCAGGGAGGGAATTGAGCAGCCAGGGGAGGGTACCTATCGGCAAGCCACCCGACCATCCAAGGGTGCATAACATCTTTTCTACCCGGACCTCGATATCTCATGCCGCGGGCGCCATTACCACCCACATGATACCACCCCCCCCGGCCGCCTCCCTGTCGGCGGGCACATGGCAGGCTCATCCGCCACGCTGAGCGCTCAGGCGGCTGCCGCTGCCGCAGCGGCGGCGGCGGCGGCGGCGGCTGCTTCCACCGCCGCCGCATCCGGATCAGGCGGCGGAGGCAGCGGCAGCGGCGGTGGCGGCGGTGGCGCAGGGGGGGCGACCATGGGCACTACTGCCGCGCCGACCAGCTCGCAGATCCCCTCATACCACTCAGCCTCATCTACAGCCTCGGCCGTCTCTCAGCCGGCGCCGACGCCTTCGTCTTCGTCCCTGGACCCGACCCCAACACAGCAGCAGATCTCGATCCTCCCCTTCAACCCGGCCCGCACCAGCCTCGACCGCGACGGCGGCGGCTCGCCCGGGCCCGGCCTGCTGCCGCCGCCGACGGTCCGCAACCTGTCCGCATCGTCAGTCAACTTTGCCGCCTCCAGAGGGCCCGCGCTGGCACCGGCCAGCTTCAGCTCCGATATGCGCGCCGCTCTCGGTGGAGCGGGCGGCGGCGGCAGCAGCAGCGGCGTCGCCATGCTGATGCCGGGTCGTTCTGGGGCCGGCCTGGCCGGCGGTGCGGCCGGTTCCGGCCCCGGCGGGGGCGTATATGCGGCCTCGGTGATGGAGAGGAGGCTGGACGAGGACGACGACGACATGGTGGAGCAGAGGCTGTCTGCGCTGCGGGAGTCCCTCAACCGGGAGATGAAGATCAAGGAGGGCAGCGAGAACATGCTTGAGGCTCTGAACAGCAAGAAGGCCAAGCAGGCCAAAGAGCAGCGCCAGCGGGTCGAGGCTGAGCTGAACTCGTCCAACCAGCGCATCAAGGAGCTACGGCAAAAGATCTCGGACACCCAGACCCAGCGGACCACCAGGGCCGGCGGCGGCGGCCCGGCCACCCCAGCCCGCCACCGGACCGGTACGGGGATCGCCATGGCCGAGATGAGCTCGTCGCAGGGACCGGGACAGGGTCAGGGACCAGGTCAGGGCCAGGGACAGCAGCAGCCGCCGCAGAACCAGCAGCAGAGCCAGTATCAGAACCAGTATCAGAATGGACTGCGATCACCCCAGAGTCTCTCCAGAAGCGGGGCCGGCTCTGAGCTGGACGAGCCGACCGAGTCGCCCACCTTTGCGCTCGCCGAGCTGCTGCAGTCGCTCGAAACGGCCGGCATGATGGCCGAATTCTATGTCAGTCGCGCCAACAGCCTCGTCTCGCTATTCCGCCGGTACCCGGCCATCAAGTATGATCTGGTGTGGTCCGTCTTCGGGCCGCGGATCCAGGCCCTCCTGCTGAGCGACAGCCGCGAGGTGGTGGCGGCCGGTTACCGGGTAACGCGATATGCCATCTCGGATGTGGCATCGCTGAGGAGGATACGGGCACTCAACACCGACTATCGAGTGGTGGCGTGGGTGTATTTTCAATTTTTTTGTATCTGTCTATCCATTTATCCATTTGCATCATTTATTTCTCTCTTTGTCTTGACCAGAAAAAGGCTGACCAGAGTGATCCAAACGCCACCGCAGGTCGCTCGTCAAGGACCGGAAAGATGATGTCGAGCGAGAACAGGCCCTCAAGTTCGTCCGAGCCTTCCTCGACGTCAAGGAGGGCGGCGTCAAGGAGATATCCCAGGCCGTGGTCCGGGTCATCGTAGCCGTGGCCGAGACCGAAGACGACCGCCGAGCGGCGGCCCCACCCCCCGGCGGGGTCGACCGGGCCGACTACGAAGGTCCCATGGGCGCCGGGCCAGCCGGCCGGTTCACGGACCGGCTCCAGCCCATCTGCGTCGAGACCCTGGCCGAGATGCTGATACGGGACCCCGCCCTGGTGGCGGCCGCTGGCGGGCTGGCCCCGATCCTCAGCGCCCTCGCCGAGGGCTCCTACCGTGCGCCCGAGAGCCTCACCGCCGCCGTCCTGTTCCTGCTCGACAGCCCGGAGCGGCGCCGGTATGTGCGGCCGGGCCACGGCGCGGACGCGCTCCTCACCGCCTTCACCGACCCGCTGCTGTCGTCCGAGGCGATCCTGCGGCAGAACTCTCGCGCGATCGCGTGCGCGCTCGGATCGTGGGCCGGCCTCATGACCCTCTGCATGTACGATCTCCGGGCGGTGCGGTCGCTGATCTCGTCCATGCTGCTTCCCGTCCCCGCCATCCGCGAAACCGTCATCGACCTGCTGTACTCGCTGCTGCGGATCAAGTCGCCGTCGTGGGCAACGACCTTTTTGGCCGGCCGCCGCCTGACGACATATGGCCGCGTGGCCGACCTGAGCGGCGGCGGCAGCGGCGCCAAGTCATCCTCGGCGACGACGACAACAGCAGGCTCCGCCGGCGCCGCCGAAGACGACGGTGGCGGGGATCAGAACTTACTGGAGCACTATACCGCCTTGCTGCTCGCCATCCTCGTCCGGGCCGGGCTGCTCCACGGCCTGCTCGGCAGCGTCGCCCGCGGCGCCGATAGCCCGCCCCCGCTGCGGCGCAAGACCACCCTGCTGATCGGCGAGGTGTTGCGGCTTGCCAGCCGGCTGCTGCCGCCGTCGTGGAGTGGCGAGCTGCAGCTGCTTCCGTCACTCTTCGCGGCCGCAGCCCAGCTGAGAGCCGGCGACTCGATCGAGGAGTATAACACTACCATGACGACCAACAGGGAGTCTGTCGCGTCGGCGGCCGCCGAGGAAGCGGCCGTCGTGGCGGCAGCAGCGGCAACTGCAGCCGCCGTCGCGGCGGAGGACCGGTTCAGCGCAACGGGGATGGTATATCAGCTGAGCACCATCAGCCGGACTCTTCACCGGACCAACCCGACCTCAACGAACGCCGCGGCGACGGCTACGACCTCCGCCACCACATTGGCGACCGCGACGGCGGGAATCACCACCGCCAACGGCCTGCTGCTTCCCCCCTCTGTCGGCGGTGGTGGAGCAGGCGGCGGCAGCGGCGGCGGCGGCGGCAGCGGCAGCGTTGACCTCGGCGACGACCATGCCACCCGGACCGGCGCCGGCCCCGACGATGCAACGTTCCGGCAGCTCCTTCTCGATACAGGCGTGCTCAGCAGCGGCAATCATACAAAGTGGAACTGGGATATTATGCTTCGCGTCATCGACGGGCCCCTGCACATCGGGCGCCGGCTCGAGGAGGCCGTCCGGGCTTCGCGGTTCATGAAGCGGCTCGTCAGCTTCTACCGGCCGTTCAAGTTCAAGTTCTCCGAGGTCAAGAACACCCGCGGCATGCAGAAGTACGTCCGGGTCGGAATCGCGCTGATGCACGCCCTGTTGCAGTCGGCAGAGGGGGTCCGGTTCCTGGCCGACAGCAAGCTGCTGCGGCAGCTGGCCGAATGCCTGGCACAGTGCGATCCGGTATTACTACTCCATTCTTCATCCCATTCCATATCTCGTCATGCTCTCTCTCTCCAGAACCGCCCTCTCGAATTCTGCCCTCTCGAGATCCGGCCTCCACATCTCCCCTCTCCGCTAACTGACTATCCCCTCCCAGATAAGTGGCATCACCTCCCAGTACCCCGTCTTCTCTCCGGACCGGCTCGTCGATTCGCTCTCGTGGGGCTACTTCCCCATGCTCGGAGTCCTTAGCGCGGACCCGCGCGGCCTCGCCCTGCTGGATCGATGGCGCATGTTCAGCATGATGTATCACATAATCGACCTGAGGCAGCGGCCGGACCTGATCCGGCTGATTCTCTCCAACCTCGACTACGGCGTGCCGGGCCACCCGCGCGTGCTCCTGGCCAAAGCCATGACCGCCGGCACCAAGGAGATCCGGATCCACGCGACGGACGCGCTCCGCCGGTACGCCGTCGCCCCGGCCATGACGCCAGCCGCCGACTTGTTTGCCTCGCTCTCCCCGGCCGACTCGGCCAGATGGGCGGTCCACCTGCTGGTCGCGCAGCTGTACGACCCCGAGGTGGACGTGTGCGCGACCGCGGTCCGGATCCTGGAGAGGGCGTGCGGCCGCAAGGCCCTGCTGGAGTACATGGTCGAGTGCCGGCCCAGCCTGGACCATCTCGGCGAGATCGGGGCGCCGCTGCTGCTCCGGTTCCTGTCCACCTCGGTGGGGTACCACTACCTCGACGGGCTCGACTACATCAGCAACGAGATGGACGACTGGTTCCTGGGACGCAACGATGCCTACGTGGCGCTGGTCGAGGCCAGCCTCGCCCGCGCATTCGGCTCCGCTGCCGACGGGCAGCACCAGCACCAGCACCAGCAGCACCACCAGACGCCAGCGCCGCTACTGCACCGGCGCGCCGGGTACGGGTACGGGTACCCGGACGCCACGACGGACCCCAGCTCCGGCGCCGACCCGCTGCTGCTCTTCCCCCCCGCCGACGGCCACGTGCCTCCCCACTTTTACCGCGAGCTCACCCGGACCGAGGAGGGCTGCCGCCTTCTGCGGGACAAGGGCCACTTTGCCGAATTTGCCGCCACTATCCGGGACCACGGCATGGTGCCGGATCCGGACCCGGACACGCTGACCCGGGTCAAGGGCTGCCTCTGGGCAGTCGGGAACGTCGGGTCGATGGAGATGGGCGCACCCTTCCTCGAGTCGTGCAACGTGGTGGCCGACGTGGTCCGGATCGCGGAACAGCACGACGTCATGAGCCTACGCGGCACCGCCTTCTTCGTGCTCGGCCTCATCTCGCGGTCGACCCACGGGCTCGAGATCTTGTCCGAGCACGGCTGGGACTCCAACACGTCGCCGACGGGCGCGTCGCTGGGACTATGCGTTCCGACCGACCTCTCGCGCCTGCTGTCGCTGCAGCCGTGGCCGCATCCGGCCGCGGCCCGCATCTCGGCCGCGCTCCCGCCGTCGCAGCGAACCACACAGACACCGCCGCCGCCGGGGGCCTCGCCTAACCGCCGCCCCCTCGGGGGAGATGACGACGAGGATGAGGCGGCGGCGGGCCACGCTCGGTTCGGCGGCGGCGACGTCCTCGATGACGACGCCAAGCTGGAGATCCGCGTGGTAGAGCTGGTCGTCGACCTGGGCAACACGGTCCTGCACAAGCGCGCCTATGGGGAGCTGCGCCGGATCAAGCTTGCCCGGCCTCGAGGATTCGAGTCGGTCACCCTGTTCCGGCGCGTGATGGCGATGCTGGAATGGGGCCACTACCGGCTCGCGGCCCGCCGACTGGTCAGAGACATGTTTGACCCGCGCGTGCTGCGGCGCGTCATCCTGGACGATGACTCTGGCCGGGACGGGCCGGCCGATGAAGAGGCCGAGGCCGATGACGACGACGACGACGACCTTGAGACGGGACGTAGCGAGACCGAGATGCTGAGGGACGATGACGATTCGGAGGAGGAGGGCGAGGCTCGCACAGAGAGGCAAAGGAGCATATCGGACCCTCTGGACCTGCACCACACTCATGCCCACCATCCCGCGGCGCGCGACCCGCTCGTGCGGTTCTGAGTCTGGCGTGTCTTTCTTGTCTCTTGTCTTTTTTCTGTTTCCGCCCCTTGACCGCCGAATGGCGGCAATCTGGGTCGGGTACGAGAGTATATCATTTTCCGGACGGACAAAAGGCCGGCCGTCGGGAGTTGCGAGGGCGGCAGGCGGGCAGGATATGGGGGGGGGACAGTCGATGGCATCCTTCTTGGGGGGCTTTCTGTTTTCTTTCCTTTCTCCATGCCCTCGAGATCAGCGTCGAGGATGACTTGTCGGTCTGTTGATGGAAGCGGACATGACAAGCAGGCAATCCATCCATCAGGCTATTGGAGGTCCAGATACTTGACTCTTGTGAATGGTGCTGTTGCGGTGCCGCTGCTGCGTATGACATCGGTGGGCAGATCGATATGGCCGGCTCAAAATAGGGCCCGAGATATGGGCGGGGGACGTGCTGTGGTCCGCGACGTACAATCTGCCTCGAGCTGGTGTGTCTCGAGAGAATCGTCGCAGCAGAAGAGCCTCTTGACGGGCCGCGTGCATGCACTATACGATCAACTGACAGTGGGCCTTTTATGTGGGGCGCATTATGCTCAAGACGAGTCCACAAAATAGTATGCCATATCCTCAAGAGGACATGAGCGTTTGCAGACAACACAGGCAGCATCGGTCGATGCCGGCCTGTATCTCTCGAGTGGATCAGAGGCTCCGGCGCGTTATTATTAGCTACTGGATAGCTCATGTCCAATGAGTGACAGCAAGACCCCCTTCCTGGATCCAACAATCTCCCTCTTCCGCAACGAGATCCACTCGAGACTGCAGCGCAGGGTCCCGCCAGCTCACCGGCAGCTATCAACCCCAGCCGGACCCAGCCCTGACAAGGCTTATAATCATCTGCCAAGCCTAATACCGGTCCCGCTCACGGCCGTCGTCGTCGAGCTCGACGACCGCGGGCGCATACTCCCCGCGCTCGTCCTCCTCCCCATCCGCATCTGCATCCGCACTCGGGTCCGCATCGGGCTCCTCAAATCGGCCCCCGGTGACGCCAGCCCCGGCGCGGCCCTCCCCGCGCAGGTCCCACCCGAGCACGCTCGCGGCCGCCGCCTCGACGGCCTGGAACGCAATCCCCACCCGCACCTGGTCCGGCGACGCGGCCGCCCCGAGCCCGAGCAGCAGGTCGTCGAGGCGCCGCTTGTAGACCGTCAGCCCGACCCGCATCTCCTCCTCCTCCCTCTCCTCGCCCTCGCCATCCTCCGCGTCGAGGCCGAGGCCGAGGCCGGCGTCGCCTCCCAGCGACGAGCCCGCGTGCCGCAGCTGGGCGGCGAGCGCGACCAGCATGTCGGCGGCGAGCCGGGGCCGGCTCGCCGGCAGCACAAAGGCCCGCAGGAGGATCCGGAGCACGGTGTGGCGCCACTGCCGCACGCACGCGTCGTTGCCCAGGTGCGCGCCCGCCACGAACGCGAGCTGCATCTCCGCCACGAGGTCGCCATCGCCGATTGTGCCGTCTTCAGGCCGGTCTCCGATCTTGGACAGGAGGTGGGCGGTCGAGTCGATGGCCTGGCGGGTCCGCTCCGCGCCCACGGTGGTGGTGTCGTAGGTGCGCGCGTCCTGCCTGAGGATGAACTTTAGCTCGCCGCGGGCAAAGACAGCCGAGGATGCGGGCCGCTTGTCGCCACCGCCGGCCCCGCTCCGCAGGGCTCTC
>JAOYNC020105537.1:0-34308 GCA_025802115.2 Bertia moriformis
ACCCGCCAAGCCCCGCCCCCCTCCCCCTTCCCCCCTCCCACCTCCACTCCCACCTCCGCCCCCCCTCTCCAACTCATATTGACTGCTCACCGCTCCAGCCTCTCGAGCATTCTGATTGAGCGCTGACAATTTCCCCCCCTGCTGACAGTTCTCCGTCCTGACCACTCCGAGCTGGAAGCCGACATGCCCCCGCAGCTAGGCGCAACCTTTGTGCCCGGTGGCTACGACGATTACTACATCCCCGAGGTCGTCGCCCCCGCTCCTCAACGGTAATAATGGCTACGGCTGCATCCCGGCCTGCATACCTGCCTGCCTGCATACCTGCCTGCATACCCACCTGCCTGCATACCTGCCTGCCTGCGCCCCAGCCTCGCCTGATTCAGTACCGTCCATCCAGCCCGAGCCCAAGAGCCCGAGTCTGACTAAACTAACTATACCCCTTCTCTGCCCCCAACCCAGCATCACCCCCCTGGTACCCCAGAACATGCAAGACGACCTCCACCGTCTCGAGCTCGACCCCAGAGACTCGTCCCGCAGACTCGACCTGCGAGACAGGGAGCCGTCCCTCAGCAGCATCGCGTCCCTGTCCGACCTCTCCAGAACCGCCGCCGCCATGTCTTCGTCGTCTGCTACCAGCACGCCGCATCTCGGCCGCACCCCGTTCGACGCCCCTGCCTCGTTCTCGCCCTTTCCCAACGTCAAGCTCGACAACGTCCCGCCCACCGACGATGAGAAGGAGGAAATCCTCTGGAACCGGAGATCGCAGGTGCTGCACTCCAACAACGTGGTCATCCAGCTGGCCTGGGCCCGCGACGCCCTCTCATGGGCCGAGATCCAGAAGGACTCGGCCAGCCGCGAGTTCGCGGTCACGCGCAGCCGCGCCAACCGGCCCCAGACCCCCAAGTCCGAGCTCGAGATCCGCACCGACGCCTACAACATCGTCATGTACCTGGCCCAGCAGGAGCACCCCGAGGCCCTCTTCATGGTCGCCAAGTGGGTCGAGTTCGGCAAGTTCGGGTTCCGGCCCGACAAGAAGGAGGCGTACGCCAAGTACAGCCGCGCCTCCGAGCTGGGCCATGTCCGGGCCGAGTACCGGATGGGCATGCTGTTCGAGCAGGCCAACGACATGGCCACCGCCAAGGAGCACTACTACCGCGGCATGAGCCTCAAGGACCCGGCCGCGTCGTACCGCATGGGCATGATGAGCCTGCTGGGCCAGCACGGCGAGAAGAAGGACTACCAGCGCGGCCTGGAACGCATCCTGGCCGCGGCCGAGGGCGCCGACGAGGACGCGCCCCAGGGCGCGTACGTGTACGGCATGCTCATGGTCCGCGACCTTGGTGATATCATCGCCCCGGAGGAGCTGCTGCCCCACAACCCCGTCATCGCCCGCACCTACATCGAGCGCGCCGCCTTCCTCGGCTTCCCCAAGGCCCAGCTCAAGATGGGCCAGGCCTACGAGCTGTGCCAGCTCGGGTGCGAGCTCCGGCCGGCTGTGTCTCTGCACTACTACGCCCTCGCGGCGAAGCAGGGCGTGCCCGAGGCCGCCCTCGGCGTCAGCCGCTGGTTCCTGTTCGGGCAGGAGAACCAGTTCGCCAAGAACGAGCAGCTGGCGTACCGGTACGCTCAGGAGGCCGCCGCCGCGAACCTGCCGACCGGCGAGTTCGCCATGGGGTACTACAACGAGATCGGCATCTGCGTCCCGCGCGACATCAACGAGGCCAAGATGTGGTACCAGCGCGCGGCCGAGCACGGCAACCAGGACGCAATCGACCGGCTCGAGTCGCTGAACCAGGAGCGCGTCCTGAGCAAGCAGGACCACGAGACCACCACCCTGACCCGGATCAAGTCCCAGCACGGCTCCCAGCGGGGCAAGCGGCCGGACCGGCTCCGGAAGCTGACGCAGGACATGCCCACCCTCGCCGAATCAGCGGTGGCGCCGGGCCTGATGGATCCCATCGCCATGGCGCCGCCGCCGCTGTCGATGGGGGGCGGCGGGCGGGGATACCCGTCCTCCTCTCCCCGGGCCTCGCCTCAGCCTTCGCCCAGGACTGACGATAACGGGTTCCAGCAGCACCAGCAGCAGGGCCAGCAAGGCCACAACCCTCGGCTGTCGTCTCTGCCGGTTAGACCACACTCGGCCGCGCCGTACCCTGACGATGATCGGCCGCCGGTGCGGGCTGGCCGTCCCCAGTCTACCGCGCCATACCCCGACGACGATGCCCGTCCCTACGGTGGCCGGCTCGGTGCCGGCTTCCGGAACTCCCAGTCGTCCACCAATCTGGTCCCTCCCGAGCAGCAGGGGCGCGGAAGGGGGCCGACTGCGGCTGCCGGCGGCGGCGGCGACTACAGCCGGCCGTATGACCAGGGGCAGCAGCAGCAATACCTGCCGGCCGGCCCGGCCCGGCCCCAGAAATCGCCGTACGGTAAGTGATAGAAGCAGTGGTAACTCGCTGCGTGTTCCGCACTCCCTTCCCCACCTCCAAGCTGACATGCCACCCAGACGAATACGGCCAGCATGGCCGTGTCCCGGCTGGATCCCCCCCGGCCGGCAGGCCCGATCGCCACGACTCGTTGCCTCCCCAGCAGCACCAGCGGGTCGGCACAAGCCACGGACCCCGGCCGGTGCAGCAGCTCCGCGACGACGCCCACGCCCCACGGGTCAACTCGGCGCCGCCGCAGGAGCAGGCCCCGAGACCGGCTCCTGCCCCGCCCCCCATGACACACTCGGCGACCGCCCCAGCCGCCAAGGTGTCGCAGGGTCCGGCCACATTTGAGGAGATGGGAATTCCCCAGGGGAAGAGCGATGGCGACTGTGTAAGAAATCAATCACAGTGGACTGTGTGGCGGCAACGTGCGAGGGCGCCTTTTCTAATCAATCGTGTCAATCGGTATAGGTCGTCATGTGAGAACCCACCTCAAACTCGCGTCCGGATCCGGGGTCTTGGCCATCCCACCTTCACACAGCAAATACTGGAGATGATGAGAAACAGTCGGATCGGATCGTGTTCAGATCGAAGTGGTCGATTACATACAGCTGGACAGGCAAGGGTCAGGTTGGCCCGGGTTCCTGGATCCTGCCCATGATCAGGTAACGGGAGGGGCGAGGGGGTATGGCGATCAAAACACGAACTCGCAAGCTGGACTGTGCGTGGGGCGGGGACTCCTTTCTTGATTGGCGGCGGCGGCGAACGGGCGGGTTGTATGCCCCGGGGTCGCGCGGTACTCTCTCCCATGATGGATCGCTGTTGGACATGGTGGGGGGGTGGTCCGACTTGTATAGGAAAGAGACTCGACTGGCGTGGGGGGATTGGTTATGGCGGGGAGAGGCAGCTGAGGGTTGTCTGTATGCGCCCGGCCGGTTCTCAATCAGCGCCTGGCTTGTGGCTTGTAAACGGCTGCTGTGTTTAGATGATAGATTGTCGTGCTCAGATTGGCATGATCTTCGGCGCGAGGGGTATGTTGCCCGCCCGCCGCCAGCTCACCTTCAGTGGCGCCTGGGTTGGTTGGGGTGGCACGCCCGTGTGGTAATCATACTGAAGCTATGACATCTTTCCACGGGAGCACATGTGTGTGTGTGTATTCAACGCAGTGGTCCGCGGGAGTATGTGTCCGCCAGCTCAGGCCCATCGACACCTTGGACTGGGTCGCAGCCGTGGCTCGGGTATTGCGATGGTCGCTGCAATGCCATCCCGTCGGCACTTTGGCATGTTTTTGCGACCGTCATTGCCCGCCGTCCCGTCCCCGCATGGGATAATAACACGCCGCTGTCACACGGGGGCGGGCAGTAGTCCCACAATCGGTACGGGGCACCACCGCCTACGTTTCGTGACCTAAGCGCCGAGGTCATCGAACATCGGACAGCAGAAAGCTTGGTCGGCGTATGGTACGAAATATACTATTATTGCTACCCCGGAGCAATGGAGGTAAGATCTTAATATTGCCCGCCTCCCCTTCCGTCCCCATCCGACGTCTGCCGCCGGCTACTATGCTCGGTGTATGTAGTTGAGTAGATGGGTCCGCGCCACCCGACATCTAGATGATGGACTGGAACTGGCGGTAAAACACTCACATACGGATACAGACGGACAGAAATACAGACGGACACACCCATCGCCGGATACCATGATCACCATTCCGTCCCCCCCCGAAAGTCATGCCCGATACCCGATCCTCGCTAGGCCCGGTAACTGGCAACCCCCACACCCCGTCCAGTCCGACCCCCCCCACAGTAAGGCATACACGATATCCGACCTGCTCTCCCTCAGGTCTAGGATATCGCAACCAACCCCCCGTCCAGTCTGTCCCTTGACCCCCTCCCGCAAGCCATGCACGATACCCGACCTGATCCTCGCCAGGCCCGGCACAGGCAACCCCTATCCCCCGTCTAGCCTGTCCCTCTCCCAACAGACTCGTACATGATATCCGTCCTGACCGTATACTTCTCCCCCGCCACCACGTCGTCCCCCGAGTGGTATAGCCGCCTATGCTGGAAGATGAGCACCCGGCCAGCCTTGGGGTTGACATCCAGCCGCCTCCTCTCGTCAGCCGAGAAGAAGGTGGTGGCGCCTCCCACGAGCTGTGCCGTGTCGTCCCCCTCGGCCGCCTCGGCCCTAGAGTCGTTGAGGTAGATGTGGATGGTGAAATGGGTCATCAGTAGCTCTCCGGCCGGCCCATCCTCCGCATACGGCCCGTCGCAGTGCGGGCGGAAGAACTGTCCCGGCCCGTACCTGAGGAATCGCATCCGCTTGTTGACGCTGCGGAACTTCCAGTACACGTTCTCGTCGCGCCGGTCCCCCCCCAGCATGTCTGCCTCGTTGAACCTGGCCAGCCGGTCGCGTATGCCCTCGACCGGCTCGATCCGGGCCCAGATCCGATCGACCACCTCCTGGCAGTCCCAAATGATCCGGTCGCCGTTCCGGTAGTAGGGCAGGAGCACCTCGTGGCCGGCGCCGGCGTTGACTCGGGCCGGCTGCCAGGGGGAACCCCCGTTGGCCTCCAGGTCCGAGTCCAGCACGCTCGACTCGGCGAGCCCCATGAGCTCGCCGCACTCGGTCGAGCTCAGGACGTGATCGAGGACGACCGCGTATCCGCCCTTGTATTCCGGCAGCGCCGTCTTTTCCCACTCGATCGACCTCATCACTATCGGTTTCGCGTCCGGGGGATCGGATGTCAGGAAATCTGCCGGTATCGGAACGTCCTTCGAGCCATAGCTTGTGAGAACCGGTTGCTGCATCATTCGAGACTTTGCCGTTCTTGTCCCGACCGTAAAAGGGCGATAGAAGTATGCAGATCTGAGCAACCGTCGAGGGAGGCAGACCCAAAGAAGACCAGATGCGACCGCGATAATCATCATGTAAATCATCTTGATTCTTATCGACTACGAGGATATTACGACCACGCATTCCAGTTAAATACCCCAATTCCAACGTGATCGTTGAGCGAAGCGCGGCCATTCACGAGCCTAGTGCCACGAAGGAGCCAGGCAGCAGCCAAGCCCAAGTCCGTTGGGACTAGCTAAAAATAAGCACCCTCCTGGAACACAGAAATAACCTTTGGTCTCGCTGGAACTCTCTGGCCCACTGGAAGTCTTTGGCCTCACTTGGTCTCACTCGACCCACTGGAACTCTTTGGCTTCACTTGGCCTCAATCGACCTCAATTGGCCTCACTCGGTCCCGCCCGCCCCAATTGGCCTATGACCCATGACTATTCGCTCTTCACACTCGACGCAGATGACGAAAAAATCTCATTAATGTTTTCCGATCTGATGCAGCTTAGTGCTAAGATACATCATTTTGGCTCTCAACCTTTTCTCTTCTTCGACATTACACACCGCCCAAAAAATCCTCCGCACTTGAGATAGAGTGGCTTCCAAACGTGAGAGCAGATGCGTAAAGTCAGCAAGGGCGTGTGGCCGGGTTCCTTCCTCCCGTCTTCCATCCACACCCCTTCCCCGCTTCCCCGCTCAGACGAAGCGGCGGGCGAACCGACTGGCCAGCCGCTTCAGTCCGTTCGGCGTCCACTGCCAGATGCCGCGCCGGAGGGCGGTGTCAATCACCTCCCGTTTCAAGAAGCGGCTCGGCGCCGCAGCCCGACACTGCTCGTCGGCGCACGTGTTCGAGGCCCAGCTGAGCTGGATGTCGTCAACCCACCAGATGGCTGGCTCCTGGTTCACCTCCGAGGAGACAAAGATCGATGAGAGCTGGGTGAAGTTGTCCGCGGCGATGGTCGTGAGAGGGCAGTTGTGCTGCTCAGGGCACGACGGAACCACAAACTGCTGCGAGGTGACCAGGACCTGCGAGAGGGTGGTCTCGTCCCAGCGGAACCCGTCCACAGTGAAGTTGCAAGTCTCATCCGCCGAGTTGGCCTCGCACCCGACATTCATGCTGTGGAAGTCGAACCAGAAGCAGGGAAGCGCCATGTGGTCGCCCACGCCGATCTGGGCGAGGTCCGATGACGCCAGCTGCAACGTGGGCGCGCGCGAGGGCGGGACGAACTCGGCCATCTGGGTACCCGAGGAGGGGACGTAGGGGCTCTGGCCGTAACCCTTGATCATGAAGTACTCAGAGAACCAGAAGCACTGGTACGGGTTGTAAATGGGGCCGGGCACACAATTGCCGTCAAACTGGCAGAGAACCCGTCAGCATCCAGGACCGAGACCACTCCAATGGCGCTGCATCAGCCCACTCCAAGGACACCGGGACTTACGGTGAGGTCGAAGTTGCTGACGGCTCCATCCTCGACACAGATCGGTTGGACGGGAGGGACAGATGTCTGGGTTGGCTGCGACGGAGACCCCGTGCCAAGGATCACCGACATGGAAGTCGGCAACGAGGTGACAGCCGGAGCCAGCTCTGGGGCAGGAGTTGGCGCAGGGGCCGGACCGTTCGGGCCCATCTCATCCGGAACACCCTGTCTGGTGGACTGTCAGTCAAATGCGCAAGAGATGTGAGGGCCGGCTCGCCTTACCTTGGCACAATCTCATCACGCTTGGCGAAGGCCAGGGGGGTGTTGGCAACCCCAATCGTGGTGACGATGGTCGCCAGCTCGGCGAAGTAGAAGGTCTCCGTCGTCATGCCGTTGACGACTATGTCGGTCCACGTGCTTGTGGCAATCGCCGTCACGACCTCGCCTTCGGAACCGTCAGGGGGGCACGGGGTAGTGAAGCCACCAGAGTTCCCTCCGAGTCCAGGCTGCAGCGGCTGGGGCTCATTCTCAACCCCGGGAACACTGCCGGCAGGGAGTAGGCCGTTGGGTCCTTGAGGGGATGGGCCAACAACTGGAGATGATCCGCTGATGCTGGAGCCGGGCTGGCCAACACCAGGAACCCCAGAGGCTGGGAATCCAGCACCTGAGCCGGGAACACCAGCACCGGATCCGGGAAGTCCGACACCAGACCCCGGGAGACCGACACCAGATCCTGGGAGGCCGATGCCAGACCCGGGAACACCAACGCCGGACCCAGGCAAACCCGCGGGCGACCAGCCGTAGGAGTCAGAGCCAGGCTGTCCGCTGGGGATGCCAACACCGGAGCCGGGGACACCAACACCGGATCCGGGGATGCCCTCGGGCTGGCTACCGGCAGAAGAACCGGCTCCGAATGGGACGGTGACGGTGACAACCGATGGGTAGTACGAAGTGAAGGCGGGCAGCGCTGACGAGACGCCGGAGTTGTCGGGGGCACCGGCACCGGGGAGACCGGAGCCAGGAATACCAAAGCCCGGCACACTAGTTCCAGAACCAGGGAGACCGGCAGGACCCGAGGGGCCAGATCCGGGGGCAAATGGACCAACATAGTCGGCTGGCGATTCGTAAGACTCGGGAGGGCCAACGTTCGGTTGGCCTGCCTGCCCCTGCCCACCGGAGCCTGGGACGCCCGAGTCCGGAAGACCGGTGCCCGCTGGGATGGCGACAGTGGCCCCCGAGGATGAAGGGTTGATGGAAGCCGCAGGGCCGTAGCTGTCCGGAGCGCCGCCGCCGGGCTGGCCGACGCCAGACCCTGGCTGCCCAGAACCCGAGCCAGGCTGACCGGCACCAGATCCAGGCCCGCCAGAGCCAGGAATACCGTTACCCTGAGAACCCGAGCCAGACCCCGGCTGGCCAGGCTGCGATCCTGGAATGCCGTATCCCGACCCCTGTCCGGATCCGGGAGCGCCGTTGCCTGGCATCAGAGTGACTGTCACCACGGGCGGAGCCGGGGCTGTCATGGGCAAGTACCCAGAGATGCCGTATACAGAGAGGGGACCACCACCGACCGGCTCAACCACGGTGACAACTTCGGGGCCAGTCGGGCCGCCCACGGAGCCGCCAGGGTAGTACGGGCTGGAGACATCAGAGCCCGGAGTGTAGGCGCCGCCGGCAGGGACAGTGATGGTGTTGGTGAGGGTCAATGTGCTCCGGGTGGTCATTGGGAGGTTGCCTGCTCCGGGTGCTCCAGCACCAGCCGGGTTGCCAGAACCGGGGAGGCCGGCGCCGGGCGGGTATCCGGACCCAGATCCGGGGAGGCCGGCGCCAGGTGGGTATCCGGACCCGGATCCGGGAAGGCCGGCTCCAGGTGGGTACCCGGACCCGGAGCCAGGGAGGCCAGAGCCAGACGGGTAGCCAGAGCCGGGAAGACCACCACCGCCGGTCGGGTTGTTGGGGCTCGATCCCTGTCCTGCATTGGGCGTCTGGTATGGTGAGAAGGGAGTCGGAACAGGCCCAGGAGCCACCGTGACAGTGATGAGGTTGCCGTAGGGCGAACCGCCAGGAGTGGCCTCGGGGATGCCACCAGAAATTGTCTCCGGAGAGGCGCCAGAGGTCTCGCCTGAGCCGTAGGGAACAGTCAGAGTGACGGGGGTCACGGCAGAGGCGACCGAGGGCGAAAGTTGATCATCCGAACAGGTGACAGTGAAGGTGTGGTAAATGGTTGGCGTGACGACAATGACCTCGGGAACCGACCCGGCAGGGACAGGGACAACGGCAGTCAGGTAATCCTCAACGACCGTGACCGTCTGCTGGCCATCGGAGCCGGCGACGGTCAGAGTGTAGCAGACCTCGGTCGTGACGGTAGTGACGGAGCCGGGGCCGTATGCGGGGCCAGAGCCTGGCGCGGAGCCAGAGCCGGGCGCTGAACCGGAGCCGGGGTATGCGGGGCCGGAGCCAGATGCGGGGCCAGAGCCGGGGTATTCGGGGCCAGAGCCGGGAGCGGAGCCAGAGCCGGGGCCGTATGCGGGGCCAGAGCCGGAAGCGGGGCCAGAGCCGGGGTATCCGGGGCCAGAGCCGGGAGCGGAGCCAGAGCCGGGGTATCCGGGGCCAGAGCCGGGCGTGGAGCCAGAACCGGGTGCAGAGCCAGAGCCGGGGCCGTATGCGGGGCCAGAGCCGGAAGCGGGGCCAGAGCCGGGGTATTCGGGGCCAGAGCCTGGCGCGGAGCCGGAGCCAGACGCGGAACCGGAGCCGTAGCCAGGGGCGGATCCTGAACCTGGCCCGGAACCGGAGCCAGTCGGTGTCCACGTGGTGGGGGATGATCCCGAAATGGGGTATGGGCCAGAGCCCGGGAATGGAGCCGATGGGCAGCTGGGCAGGGGAATCGTCTGAGTCGAGCAAACCGTCTCCATGGTCGGGCCGGCAGGTCCAGAGACCCAGTGGTAGTAGGTGTCGGTGACAATGGCCTCGCACTGCTCGCCGCCAGACGGGCCCTGGGGGGCAGGAGTCGTAACAGAGACGGGGGGGACACCGGGGCCGCCGCTCGGCAGACCACCGGGAACATCAGAAGGGCCAGATCCGGAGCCGCCGGCAGGAGCAGGTCCAAGGAAAACAGTCGCCGTGATGGGCACCGAGCCGGTGGGCATCTCCACGGGAGGCAGCGAGACCCCGCCGGCCGGCCCGGCCGAAGGGTACGCCGGGGTGACGGTGACAAAGACCGTCGACGCGCACGTGGCAGGGCAGCGACCCAGCGCGTCATCTTGCCTGGTATCCGACAGTCAGCAAGAGGGAAGCGAGAGGGGAAGAGGGTCGGCAAGCAGTGAGGACTCACGGCTCGGGCGAAGCCAGACCAATGAGGCCCATGGCCACCACGGCCCCGAGGGACATGGCGACTCGCATCCTCGACGGATGACTTGGCGAAACGAACCGAGTTGTCAAGGACAATGGAAAGGCGGACGGGGACGCGCGGGAGGGGGGGGGACAGCGGACCAAACGAACGAAAATCAGTGGGTGGACTCGGCCTGGGCGTGAAAGAAGGAAGAAAACGGAGTGAATGGAAGAAGAGATTACTTGGGCCGGTGTGTCGGACTAAGGTTGAAAGGCGGGGGAGAGGGAGGGAAGGGAAATGGACAGAGGTCGGGGGGGGGGGGGATTAAATAGACGAATGGCCGGTGGAGACATTCTGTCCTCGTGGGCGAAATGATGACGGTATGTGGGTCGTTTTTGGATGTTCCTGATGGAGTAGGAAGGAGCAGCGTTCGGTTTTTTGCCAATGTATGAGGGATTTATTTTGCGGAGGCAAGAGCAGTTGGATGGGCAATCAGGTGGGCAGGACCAATGTATGAGGCATTTAATGCTCAACGGCAACAGCAGGTGGATACCCGGGCCGATAACGAGTCACTCGTTCCTCAGTTTCAGGAGCGGTTCGGTGGGTCGGGCCAATGTATGAGGCATTTAATCTTCAGCGGCAGGGGCGGGTGGATAGACCGGCCAGTGTATGAGGGATTTATTGCTCAACGTCAGGACCTGGTGGATACGCCAGGCTAATGTATGAGGCATTTTATGCCCAGGGAAGGAGCACTTGAGCGGGAAGGGCAGCCACAAGTGGAGACGAGCAATTTCTGGTGGGGGATGACGACACCCGCTCTTCCCGTGTTCGCTTTCCCTTGAAACGCAGGAGAAGGTGATGTCTGTACTCGGACAGGTTGCGGCGGGAGTCGGCTGGATGCTACAAGGGGAGGAATGGTGGCAGCAGCTGTATAGTGGTCACCTGCCCGTCCCTACCTCAATGGCTTGCTTCCATCTCCACAACCCTGGGGTTGTCTTGGGCCAAACAGTAGCATGTCGTACCGATGAAGCAGCAGAGCGTATCATCAACAAATCCCGGCTTGCGGGGCCATCTTGCGGAATGGTAGAGGGGCACCGATGCCAAAACACCAGGTGTAATGACCGAGAACGGTTATTGATGGCAGGAGCGTCTCAAAAGTGGCCTAACATGCCCGGAGTACCTGATCCGGTCGGTGCGTTCCGGCATGGCAGGCAGCAGTACCCGGGCCATTTCTCGATCAAATGGCGGATAATGACTCTTCGAGGTGGGCACATCTCCACTGAAGGGTGTAACATCAGAGATAGGAGAGAAGGAAGCAGCGGGAAGCGGGTCTACCGGATGTGCCTTTCCTGCCAGTGCGGGGCTCAGGTCCACGTGGGTTGCGGCCATTCCACCATGCCAGGCAGAAAGCCCAGTGACGTGCTCGGGGGTGCCCTTCATTATGAGGCATTTTTTGCCGCAGGAAGGTGCTCTCGGCATTTTGAAGGGAAGAGCGGCCCCGTGACGGCAATTTAATCGCCCCAGGATTATCTGCCAGTGGCAAGCAGGAGTAGTGGGGTCAGCGGTAACGACGTGTTGCGTCACCGCGGCAGGAAGTTCAACTCACGCTGGTAGCAATGTCGAGATGTGGTGCCGCCTAATTCTCAAACTGAGGAGGCAGGCTGCCTCTCTGTCTCCTGAGCACTTTTTTTCCGCTGGAGAAGCTGCTTGCGAGCTGAGGCTCCACCTGCTGTTCTCCCATTTCAAGGCAGACGTACGTTACTGACTCGGTGGATCTCGTACGAGAATGTACCGTGGTAGATAAGTGGGCTGGGCCCATCTGGAGGACGCGTATGTGGTCTGAAAGAGAGCGCAGTCGAATGTGGGACCGTGGCCCGTGTTCCGAGTGCCCACAAAAGTAAGCATTTTTCGCCGAGGTTGAAAGCGGCTGCATTGGAAACGGTCTGTCATCGGAGCTCGAGTTGCATCCAAGAAATCACGTGCTCGGGTCGAGATTTGATACAATCCTTCAGGCTGTCGTGTCATTGGATAGAACCGAAGAGGACATCGAAGAGGACATCCAATTCGGCATGGCCTATTTGATGATTTGTGGCTTGGGGAGTGCGAACAGATAGATCTACATTGCCAGTCGTTCCATCCAACGTGTAGATCACTGGCGATCGCTTCTCGGTTGCTCCCGCCAGCGACATGGACATGTGGAAATTGAGAGCGGCTGGAGGCCTGCCAGCGATAAAATCTCGATGTAATGGTTGGGAAAATAATAAGCTTCAATATCATGACCCAGTCATCCCGGAGATATCCAGCGATACGCCTACTCCATGCATCGCGAGGTTTGGAAATGAGCATGGTCTGCGGTTCCTCCCACCCCACCATCTTCCATCAAAACCGATCGGATAACACCTGGTCTTGGTGGTTCAGATCCACCACTCAGACCACACTATCTTCGTACGCGGGGGGGGGGTCCGTTGGGACGGCGCCGGCCGACCCGAAGCTGGTCCCTGCGACACGAGGATAAGCAACCTCGGCCCCCCCCTGTATCCCCTGCGTCCTTTCCCTCTCCTCCTTCTCCAGAGCTGCTGTCCACAACCCGGCGCCAGCGGCCGTCGTCAGCAGAAAGAGGAACGAAAGCACCGGCACCAGTTCCAGGATCATGGCCACGGCGCCAAACCACATGTAGTCCCATTCCCGCCGGTTGATCTCTTCCCTCTGCTGCACTTTTGAGAGGCCCCTCAGCGCGAACCAGCGGTGGTGGCACAGCCTGCCGAGCCGTGATCCCGTGATCAGGATAAACGCCGGCGTGCCGACTATCGGGATCATGTTGAGAGGGAGAAAGACGATGAGCTCGAAGATCTGGATCATGGACCAGGGCTGGAAGACGGCGGCCGAGGTTGGCTTCCCAAGGCACCTGACCGGGTTCGGTGCATCCGGGTAGAGGATGCGGTGGGGGGCGATGAGAGACCCAAGCTGACGGTCGAGAAGAGTAGCCTGCATCGCGGCATCAGCAGCTGCTACTCGAGCATGCGGGCTGGGAACAATAAGGCGGGGAACTCACGTCAAACACGTCTACCCGGCACTCGTCCACAAAGAAGCCCTCGAAAAGTGCCTTGTCAAGTTGCCGGTTAGCCTCAGACCGAGCGCCGCGTACCTGGTGGGGTGGGGGGGGTGTGGTGTGGTGGTGTGTGGCATGCGGTGACCGGCCTACCTGGATGATCACCAAACCCTCCCCCAGGACCAGGACGACGGCATTGATCCATGCACCCCAGCCGTGGAAGATGGCCAAAAATGCCCACTGGGGTACAAACACGACGGCGAAGAGGATGAAGTATACGAGAAACGAGATGACGGACAGGGGCGCCAGCCGTCCGACGAAGAGCGGCCAGAAGCCCGGCCGGCGCGAGAAGTACCAGATGCCTCGGAGCGGGAATGACGCCGCGACGGCCGCGCGCCGGATATACATTGCCGGTCCGGTCTGGGACACCGCGTGAAGAGCATAGCGGAACCGGGGCTCGGAGGGCGGTGGCGCTGGTATGCCGGGGCCGGCCAGAGACAGGTATGACGAGGTTGCTTGGGTGAGCAGCCCTCGGGATTCGGGCTGGGAGAGTTGGGAGAGCTGGGAGAGCTGGGGCGGTGGTAGGGTCGAGGACTGTGAGGGCTGCGAATCTGCCGAGGGCTGCGAGGGCGGCGGGGGCTTGAAACTCCCCTTGGGCTGCGGAAGCGCCATGGTTGAGGGTAATAGGAGTTGAAGTCGACGTGAGTGAGGATAATGCGGCTGGCTGGCGGTTCGTCTCGCGGGGGGTTGCGCGCAATGACGGCGCGCAATGACGGTCCTTGGGTCGTTGCGTCACCCACTCTGCAGGATGGACTGGCACGTGGTGGCACATGCCAGCAATTGAACCCCCCGGCACCGAACGGCGCAGCGTCTCCCTCGACTTCGGAAACCCGACTGTTCGTCCGGTAAAGATATATCCGGCATCACTGTGGAAGCTATTGCATCGAGCCTAACCGGCCCTCTCAAATGCACTCAACGGCACCGCTGTTATATCAGAACTCTGTCTGCTAATACGAAACTTGTGGCGCAACGCGATGCCCAACGTCGGCTGCCCTTGCTTTCCAGCGGGAATCTCCTTCATATGCGCCCTCTACCGGCAGAACCTTGATAGAAACAAATCACCACCAGTCCTCAGACACAAAGCTGGTCTCGCACCTGCATCGCGTCGCAGTCAATCCCAGGGTTGAGTCCAAGTAGCGACCCCAGATCGGTGCCAGTCATCACGGCAATGCCCCAGCAGGTATCCCCAGATGAGACCGTGTAGGGCACGCTCCCTGGGTCGCATTCGCGACCGGGCTTCACCACTTGCGGCAGCTGCTGCTCGACACGAGTCTCGGCTGTGCCACGGCTGAGGAAGTAACCCAAGACGAGAAGCGAGACGCAGACGAGGACAAAAAAGTTGAGAAGAGGCATCATCTCTGCGCGCCACGAGGCCACATTGTGTTCGGCATCCCGCTTGCCCTCGAGATGATAGGGCAAGGGATCGGCGTCGCCGACACGGTGCAGCCTGCCGTATTGGTTTCCGGGAGCGCTCTCCCAGAAAGTCCCGTCTGCGTCGCGAAAGGTGTACACCTGCGAGTCGGCATCGTAGCCTACGCGGGTCATTCCCTCGGGGAGGCGCTCGTCGTCGGTGTCGTAGCGGGACCACCGAGACATGGTGCTCTGCTCTGGAATGAGGTATGACTGATATCGGTTAAACGTGGAGTCGGGATGCAGATTGGATGTGGCGACAAGTGATCCGGGGACCAGCCGCCTGGCTGTTGGTCCCCAGGAGGACAGTGCTGACGTCATCACTTGACCCGTGATTTTTACATCGGACTTGGCCATGAGGACAAAAAAATCCTCGCCATCCGTCGGGGGCAGCTCGAGGTTATTCTGACTGTCGGGCTTTGAAACCTCAGATGCTTCTTAGATACAAGATTACTCGAGTGCAGTTTTGGAGCATCCATGCCAGTCGGATCTTGTCTTGATCACTATGAAAAGAGAAGGATATCGCCCGGCGGGAATTGGCCGCCCACCCCGACTCTCGCGGGCACCGCCACATCGAGCGGCCACTTCGACCAGCAGCTCGAGCTCTGGCGCCAGTTCGGACAGTGGCAAGCTCAGCAAGCGAGCCATGATCGGAGTCGCCGTGTCCATCGCGGGCTCCGTTACGAGCGTGGTCATCGGCGCGACCGGGATCGTCGTGCGGACCTGTCCCAACATGCACAAGAAGACGAATATGCCAGTCCAGTGCCAGTGCTGATCACATCTGCAGCAAGGCCCTCCTATTCGGAGTCGGCTCCAATATCATATGCGCCTGCACGCTCGCGCGCCCGGAAAACCGTCGGATACAAGGGCAGGGCGCTCGGCCTGTCTGATTGGGCTTCGGAAGCCGGATCTTGTTTCGATCTGGCGGCATGGGGTGATCATGGTCCGCGTATCTGACGTCTGGCGGATATCTGATGGTCCGCTCAAGACCGGCTGGATTCTCGGGACGAGCTGCACCGTCGAGACACGCCGGCCAGGGTTCAATTCAGCTGTCGCCGTGTGATCTATGCCAACGCGGCTTCCGGCGAAGTTCCTGCACCGTAATCAGAATGGCGGTATCTTGGCCATGCGGCATGATCGTCATACTGGACAATTTCCATTTCTCTCATTCGTCAGCTTTCGCAGATGGCTACGGGCCGGAGTGGGTCATTCTCAGCTACATGCGGGCCTCGGCTGAGAAATGCAGCAGAACCGCTGTCAGACAAACGCCGGTCATATGCGCCACTGGGGCTTTTCTCTCCGTGCGCCAAGAGCTGCACCACATATTGCGCACAGTCCTGCCCTGATCTGACCCTGTCGCCCTTCGCTGCTGACCCCCAGCATCCACTCTTGCCTGCTCCTGCTCGCTTTGGCTTCCTGCTCTCGACTACTCGCCCTGCCAACCTTCTCACCATGGTCCTTCTCACCATGACGCCATCAATCGTTGCGGGTCTGTCCAGGATATTGCCGCAAAAATATCCCACCCCCAACTCCTGGTCCAGCCTGGCCGACGGCGCGCCGCCGGCCGAGTCCTCATCTGCCACCCCGTCCTTGTCTGATCCAGATGTGGGAAAGCCGATTTCGCATGCGCAGGTGATCTGGCTGTGGAGCGAGCTGCTCGGGGGCCGGTGCGGAGACGGGGACGCGCGCGGGAGCGATGGCGAGGGCGCCACTCGGCCGCCCAGCCTGGAGATGCTGCTCAAGGGTGCGAGCGTATACGTCCCGCCGCGCCCCCCAAAGCCTGAGCCGGTACGTGGGCTTGCTCCTGTTTCTGTTTCCCCGTCCGAGCCAAGCAGCTAACCGACCGACGACGACCTCCGCCGTCAGACGGCCGAGTACAAGGCGCTCATGCGCAGGCTCCGTCTAGACGCCGAGCTGCGGGCCTACAAGCGCATGACCTCGACTGGGACACCCAGGAACGGCCCGAATCCGTCCCGACATGTGCACCATGACATGGCCGCTGCTGCTGCTGCAGAGGAGGAGGACAACGCGGCAGCGCTCAGGGCGATAAACCGCCAGCTTACTCTGATCTTTAACTTTCTCGTCAGCATAGTCGGCGTCGCCGCGGCGCTCTGGATGGCGGCGCGGTGGTGGGACACGCCGTGGAGGATTCTCCTGTCACTGGCCGGAGCCATAGTCGTGGCGGTCGCCGAGGTGGTCGTCTACATGGGGTATACATCGCGCCGAGACCGAGCCGCCAGAGACAGCAGGGCCAAGCGGGATAGGGAAAGGGAGACCAGGGAAGTGGTCGGGACATGGGCGGTGGGCGGTCAGGCTGCGCACAGTGCAGGAGCGTATCTGAGCGCGGTCGACGCTGGTCAAGGAGCCGGGAAGTCCATACCCGGCTTGCGGAGGAGAAAGGCGGAATAGCAGAGACAGGGTCGCCTGCTAGGGAGAAATTTCTCCAGAGATGGGAGTCACGTGATGGGCTGGTCGAGGTCACGCGTCGAGTCGCGGTCGCCGCCACCGTCGCGCCCTACTAGCTCGGCCTGCGGGGCCTTCTCACAGATCGGGCCAGCTTCCCCTTCCCCCTCCCTACCCGACCCGAAATTTTTGGGCAGATCCTGGACTAATAACCGCGTTGATTAAACACCCACACCCACGTACCCGAAATTTTTGGGATCCCTGTAATTCCGTCCCGTTAGGGTTTTGAGTCGAGCCAGCAATGGGGGGAGGCCCGGCCAAGTACACCATGTTCGTCGTCTCCCCAGTGGTACCCTAATCCTCATCGCCCGCTGCGAGGCCAGAGAGCTAAGAGCAGAGAACCATGGGCCGCACAGCACAAAAGCCGGGCCAGCTTCCGCCGCAATGCGAAATGTCAAGCCGATGCGTACGTATGGGAAGCGCAACCCGCCAGACCACCACGACTCGGCGCCGGCCGTGAAGCGATCGCGGCTCGGCGCTGCTGCGGCGACAAGGCAGACGGACGGGACGAGCGGGACGTCGCCGCGCTCGCCCGCTGCGGCTCGCACTTCACCAGCGCTCGAGCCTCCTGACCCCGCGAGGGAGTCGTATGCGACGCCGGCCACGGCCGAGCCATCTCGCAGCTCCCCGCCCGCAGGCGAGAACAAAGAGGGTCGAGGGTCTCAGCCCGAGCCCGACGAGTCCGGGCCTACTGTCAGCGACCGGCCGAGAGGTAATAGGAAAAGACACCGTGTCGGGAAGTTGCGGATCCGACCTCGGCTCAGGAGCCTGGACCTCGACGACATGAGAGTCGAGGACGAGCTGGCCGCCGCCGCCGCCGAGACAGTATCGAGTCCCGCCCCGGAAGCCGGCAGCCCCCCCCCGGAACCGTGGGTTTTTGCTCCTCCTCCTCGCGCTCAGCTGTCCGCCGTCGAGGCCCGGGTCCTCGCCATCATCAACCCCGCCAAACTGGCCAGGTTGACCGCGCCGGAGTCGGTGCGGATGGTGCAGGCCACCCTCAACATTGGACCGCCGGTCCCGCCGGAGGTGTGCACCGTCTGCAACACTCTATGGAACCCGATCAATCCGGCCGACGTGAGGTACCACACCAGGAGGCACCGGGCCGCCCTCCGAGCTCTCTCTGATCACTCGACTGGGCCGGAGCAGGACCGACGGGGGGCAGAGGGCGACGGCGGGTAGGTGGGGGTAGGTGGGAGAAGTGGTGGGATATCTGGGGATTGTTGGTCTGGCCATACTTGGCTAAGCGGCAGATGGTTTGCAAATCAATTGCCGGAGGAAGAATTCGGGCTGTTATAATGAGATTTGAGTTTGTATATACCCTACCGCTGACTGGGCACCGGCAACTCCGGTCGTGAAACTTTTTCATATGCATAGCATAGATCATGCAACGCAGTATTTACCTTTATGGACAAATCGCTCTCGGGGCCCGTTCATGTGGGCCGAGCGCCGCCTCTGAATGCCACCCCACGACCGAGCAGCTCGGGAGCAGGCGGCGACAGAAATCCAACAGTGGCCCGGGGCACGAGCGGAATAGCCCGCCAGCTACAGGTCCATCTCTCGCCGATTCGCGGCCGCTTATCCAGCTCATGTGTGATCTCGAGAGTCCGCTGGCACTGTCAAAAGTGCGGGAACCATCTGGTTCGGGAGCAGCAGATGTGAAGACAGCGAGCGTATATTAAAATCAAATCTATTCCTGACTGACAGATCCATGCCACATAACTCCTCGCAACATGGCGCGGGCATGCGCCTCCGGGGCGAATCACGTGCGCCCCGTCCACCTCCAAGTTCCGTCACTTTATGCAACCCATCAAAACACACGGTTCCACCACGACGCAGCCGAGCCGCTCAGATCCCTGTGTCGGTCTGGGAAATGCCCTGGCCGGTCCTCCACGCCTGCCAGTCCGAGCAGGTAGAGTTGAGGCCGATGTCGGCCGTGGTGGTGCCGGACTGATAGAGAGCGGCTATCTCGCTGGGTCGCTCGAGAATCTGGACGGCGAGACCCTCGCCCGTGTGCCAGCCGATGTGGCAGTGGACGAGCCAGACGCCCGGGTTGTCGCTGTAGAACCCGAGGACGAGGTGGCCGCTCGCGGGGAGCATGGCCACGTCGCGGCGCGGCGGGTTCGACAGATTAATCGGCGTGGTGCCGGCGTCGTACGTCTCGCTGCTCTGGGAAAGGATGTAGAAGTCGTGGCCGTGCAGGTGGATCGGGTGGGGCTGGAGGATTGGTGGTCAGCGGGACAGCAATGCGCAGGTAGGCAGGTACAGCGCCGGGGGAGGGGCGGGAGGGGGGGCTTACCAGACCGAGCGTGTTCTCAATGATCAGGTAAAAGAACTTGCCGGCGTCCGGCATCTCGACGATCTGCTGCTGGGCATCGAACGTGAGGTTTCCCATCGCCACCTGCGCGGAAGCTGCGAAGGAAACACGGGGTCAGTATACATGCGACCGATATAAACCAGCTCAACGGAACCGCCGCTTACTCGGATAATCCCACTGCGACATGAACGTGTCGTCGTTCAGCGTCCAGCGGAAGTTGCCGTTGACGGTGGTCAGGCCGACCGAGACGTCATCGGATGCATCCTTCGCCCCGCCATCGAGGGAGAGGGCCGGCACCAGGTTAGCAAGATCCTCGTCGTCGCAGCTATCGGTGTAGTCCCACGGAGTGCTGGTGGGGTCCGACGTCGAGCTGCTGCCGTAGCGGATGATGCCCCGGATATTGTCGCCGTTGGTGTTGGTGGTGCTGCACGACTGCGGGATGGCGCGGAACCAATAGTCGCCCGCCGACTGGTCCGCTTTTATGATCACGTCGTAGCGCTCCCCGATCCCGATGCTGAGAGTGTTCGTCTCGTACGGCTTGATGGCGACAAAATCGGCCGCGATCACCGTCATAGAGTGGCCGTCGAGCATGAACCGGAAGTGCGTGTCGATGGCGGAATTGATGAGCCGGATCCGGTACGACTTGCCGGCCTCGAAGGTGGACTCCCAGCGCGAGCCGGTGGTGGTGCCGGCCCCGTTGGTGAACACGTTGAGGCCGTTGATTAGGCCGTTGGGCGCGTCGGGCGCGCCTGTGGTCTGGGCCTGCTCCCAGATCGATTCGATGCCCTGATGGTACCAGTCCGCGAGGATGACGGGGCCGAGGTCGACGTCGTACGGGGCCGAGGCCGGCCCGTTGATCTTGATCGCCCCAAACACGCCGTCCCACGCCTGCAGCGAGAAGTGGCTGTGGTACCATGACGTGCCGTACTGGCCCGCCTTCCAGCGATACGTCACCGTGCTGCCGGGCTTGGACGGGCACTGCGTGATCGCGGCGACCCCGTCCATGGGGTTGGTGAAGAACTGCCTGACGCCGTGGAAGTGGATGCTGGTGCCGTTGATCTTGGCGTTGTTGGTGACGTGTACAACTTGGCCATCGTTAGCGGGCGGGAGCGGCCATGCCGTGATGGAGCTGAGAAATATCAGCCGGCTTTGTTTACTTACCGATAGTATCGCCCCAGTCGGCCTCGATCGTCGGGCCCGGGACCTGGCCGTTGATGGAGATGGTCTCGCGCGAGATGCCGTCGGGAGCCAGGGGGCCCTCGACGATATTGAACGTGTATTCGCGGATGACACCCGTGTCCGGCCCATCCGAGTAGTAGTCAGTCGTGAGGTCGTACTTTCCCCAGCAGGACGGGGCCTTGGCCGAGTCGAAGTCGCAGGATCGCGAAGATAGCAGCGGATGGGCAACCGAGAGGGCGGCCGCCCCGGCAAGCAGGATGAGTGCAGAGCGGGTCATGATGACCTCTGTCTGTCTGTCTGTCTGTCTGTCCGTCTGTTCGGGTCTGGGTTGGAACGAGGTAAAGGAACGAGTGGCTTGAGCTTCGATTGCTCAGGAGCAGCGCAGAGAGCGAGTGTGGGGAGAGAATAGGATGGAGGCGGCAAGAGAGCGAACGAAAGAGTGGATGGCAAGATGCAGTTGATCCGCCTGGCCTGGAAAGGAGGGTGAGATGATAGGCTTCCACTGACTGGATGGGGTCGACTTTATACACCTGTCCGGTAGCCCGCCGATGATATCGCAGGCAACGAACGGACACCCCCCACAGTGCCGCCCCATGTCCAGCCGGAGCCATGGTCCATGGTCGGTCCTCACTCCTTCTCCCCCTCTCATGATGCGGCCGCAGCCCACGTCGCCCGACCGCAGTCCCTGCCGACTCCTTGCTACTCACAAGGGAGGCGCGCAGTCCATCCACGGGGACACAGCAGGGCACAGCAGGGCACAGCAGGGCACGGCAGGGGGTCAGCGGTGCCGCGTTGCAAGTCAAGCCTCCCCATCTCCTCATCTCCGACCCCTCCCTCGAGATGGCATCGCAACCTCAAACTGACGCCGCCTCGGTTCTGCCCACCTAGGCCCGAGACGCCGAGCCTCGTGTGCAGGCTCTACCCACCTTTGTGCTTTCCTTGCCTGCGCGACGGGGCCTCGTGAGAGTAACCAAGCAGCACCCCGGTCCCGGCCGGGCGATAGTCGGACATTGACCAGAGGGAGATAGAAAGGCGGGCCTGACTCAACGGGCCCTCAGTCGAAACATGCGGAGGGAGAGCGGTGGCGATGGGGGGACGGATCAGGGGCACGTTTGTTCGGCCTGGGCCTAGACCGATCCTGGCGGTGGCGGTATCAAATGAGCAAGACGTCGCCGCAGGCTTCCGACCGGGATCCAAGCCGACTCCCCAGGTAGGCAGTCGGAAATACGATACGGCAGCAGCGAGGCACGATCCGGGCTGACGGGCCCGCATAAGCACCGACCAGCAGGGAGATCACCCCTGGACCAGTGGAGTTGAGGCGACGGCGGTAGTTAAGTGTAACCGTTCGAGCTGGGCCGTGAAGGTGGTTGCATGTCAGACGTGCGGAGCTCAGGCCAGTCTCGGCAGATGTCTGACCCCTTTCCCATTTCCCCTTTCCCCCCCCACAGCGGGACAACCGCATTGTTAGCGGCATCTGACAGGAGGCAGGCAGACTTCGAGCCGCAGTCAGACTCGGAGAAATGAAACGGCTAGATAGAAGGATTTGTCTACGACAGGCCAATGCCCCCATCGGGAAATTTGCTCAGCCTTTTTCTTGACGCTATGGCGCTACATAGACGATCGTCATTCGACCGGCCATCCTTCTCGGCGAAAATCTCATGAGTATGGGGAGACAAAAGCGCCCCAACAGACCGCGCCCAAGGTCGAGCCAGCCAACCAGACGCGGCCCGACTGCATCGGCGGAGCGGAGCCCCCGCCGCTGCTGCGTAGTCGCCCTTTCCGAGCCCGTGCTTGAGGAGGTCGGGCCTGGTTGATCCATCATCGGTCCCGAGGTCGGCCTCTGTCAGGTCGGTCGGTCGCTGTCCGTGATCCCGTGCTCGGCGACTCGGGAGAATCGAACCCGCCTTACTGCGAGGAAGCTGTTTCTTCCAAGGTTCCTGCCCGGCCCACCATTGTTGTGGCGTTGGCGTGGACGCGAGACCAGCTGCATGAGGCGAGGAGCTTTCCTTTCCGCTGACAGGACCTGAAGATATTACCCAGATCCGCAGTCTGAGACGAGCGAAGATTCACATGGTGCGTACCATTCCTGTCGCCTATTATTGCTTTATCTGGCTGCCGAAATCTCGAAGGATACTTCCTTTCGGAGAGCTCGCGTTGCGCTTGCGGGCGCGACGTCGTCTGCGCACACCCCCTGTCCGGGAAGTGGGAGTCGGTGCCCCTTCCTGATCACCCTGCACTGCACTGCCTGGCCGGCCCCTTCTCGCGGGATCTCCATACCCGTCTCTCGAGATTTGGCATTTTCTTTGGTGCCCGCGTGACAAGCCAATCGGCACGGATCAATCGATTTTACCCACCGGCATCAATCTAGCTCCCGTCCCCGGGTCATGGGTAGAGGGCGGGCTTCCGGCCCTGACCGCCTTGGCAATGTCTGCCGCCAGGTGCTGCATTTCGCCGAGTCATACTGTTTGTTGTTCCTTCGTGGCTGTAGTGGCTCATTTTCCATATCTTCCATCTTTTTATCCCCATTGGGCTATCAGGGAATAGATCATCAGTAGTGCCGCGGGTCCAGTCGAGGTCGAGCCGCACTGCCGCTCCACCTGTCCGCCTCCCTCCTATCTCGACTTCGCGCTATCCCCCAAACTGCGGTCGGAAGGGATGCTCCGCGACGGGTGCTCCACGACAACGACGCGGCGGGACGCCCCCGCCATCCAGCCCCATACACCCCGTCTCGTTTACTTTTCTCACGAGATATGGCCCGGGGTCAGGTAGGTGATGGGATGACGACGGAATTTGAAGTTGGTTGACTGTCACGCGAGACCATGTCTGGCGGTGGTGGTATGTTCGTTTCAGCCGGGGTCTCTCTCTCGCTCTCGCGCGCGCGCCCGTCGTTGTTCCTGAGCAGTGCTGCCGCTTCCCTCATTGCCTGAGCTCAGGCTCAGGCAGAATGTGGAGCATCAGCGGAGGAAACATCACCGAGGCATAGAGGACCATCGGTCCTCCCTATGCGATACGCGTCCCCATCGTTACCGTCCTCTTTGAATTGACAGCTTGAAGGCTTACAGCCGCAGCTTATAAGAGGAGCGCTGACCCAAGCCTGGCCGGCGAGTCACGTGGACTCAGCTTGGGAGGAAGGAGGCTTACCGCTCGACTACCATAACGGATCCCTCGGATGTTGTCCTCGCCGCGCGCGCGCCTCGACCCCGAGCCTCTCTCTTTCTGCAGTCGATCAGTTCGCGCGATCCAGCATACGGGACAATGATTGCCTGATGCACACACCTCGTATCCGGCTATCAAGGCCCCCGCCCCCCGCGCCTGACCCCTGCACCTCTCACTCTTCTTTGCCGCTTTACAGTAGCAGCAGCAGCAGTAGTAGCGGCCATGTCGCTCCTGGCCTGGCCCGCGGGCGACAATGCTACAGATTCATTTTTCCCCCCCAGTCTGCATCTCAACCGCACCACCTTAAAGGCGTTTGACTACCGGCTTTGGTCCAACCATACGGTATCAAATGGCTCTTCCTGCTTCATCCTCGGCCTTCCGACCGTGCCAAACCCGGCCGGCCTCCTGGACAACGGGACGTTCATCAATGCCACTTGGTGCGACGTGCCGATCCTGCCCATCGGCCCGCGAGGCATCACCTCGCTCTCGCTGATCGGCTGCTACGGCGTCTGCCTCCTCCTGGCGCTCGTCGGCCTGGCCCGGCTCGGCAAGCTCTATGTCACGCCGGAGAAACGGTTCCGGCCGATCGGCCGGCGCTGGCAGTGGTATTGGGCTGTCATTGTCTGCGGGTTCGGCGTCCTCAGCCTGGTGATGAACGTGGACCTCGACCGGGTCTACGTCTGCGACCTGCAGATAATCATCACCAGTTTTGCCTGGTTCTTGCTGCAGCTGTCGCTGACCGCCCTGGTCTGGGAGTCGATCCGGCACTGGGGCAGCTGGCAGGAGAGACAGATCGTCGACCCGGATCCGTGGGCGCTGAAGGAGGACGATCGCCGGGCCAGGGTTGAGTTCTGGCTGCCGCTACTTTTCTATCTCTTTTGGTGGCTGGTACGTCTGCCGACCCGGCTGGGTTCCGTGTCCCCTCTGTGCATTGGCTGCTGACAGCTCCGCCTATCGACCCAGTCCTTCTTCGTCCTCATCCCCCGGAACTGGTCCACCCTCGAGCTGCAGCGCGCCCCGACCCAGACGCCCTTCGGGGCAAAGCCCATGGCCACCGATACACGATTCAAGGCCGGCGCCTTCGTGCATGTCGCCTGCTTCATCATCATCCTCGTCTCCCTCTATCACTCGATCCGGCACTACAAGCTGCCTGCCTCGCCAACGGCCGTTAGTCTGGGGGTGACTTGGGCACGGTACATACCGCTGCGAATCGCAATATCCGTCACCATGCTCGCGGCCCAGATCGCATACCAGATATTGTGCTCCTTCTGGTTTGAGGTGTCGGTGCTCGACGCCAAGGGCAACCTGACTGCCATCTTTGCCGGAGGGTATGGCCCGTCTTTCGTCATCCTCCTCACGCAGGGAATCTTTGCCGTCTGCTCCACCAACGAGGATAAGAAGATTCTCGAGCAGCGCAGGCGTCGGGGTGCCGATACCGACCGAGCCCTGGGAATCGTGAGAAAGCCGGGGTGGTGGCGTCTGCTGCACAGAGGGCAGTCATCTGGCGACAATGTCAAGGATCAGCTGGCCCAGAACACGCGGGAGATTGCAGCCCGGAGAGCGGCCACGCAGGGTGATGGGGACGCGACTGCGGAAGGTGAGGGAACTGAGATGCGCCCGGCCATTCCCGCTCTGCCACCTGCCGTCGCGACGCCGCCTGCCGGCGCCTCGCCTCCGGCCCTGTACACTGGACGGTCAGAGGCTATCCGGGCAGAGCGGACTATACAGGCTGCCGCCAGGCTGCTCTTCCCCAACGCCGCGCCGCCTGCCGTAGATCGGAGAGCCGAGCCGACGAGTGACGGGCCCCCGCCCCCGTATACCGAGACGCTTCAGCAGAGTTCGATGAGTACGGCGACTCGGACAAGCGACGATGGGGATGCTGGGAGTATCAATGGCTCGGCGGCGCGGCCGCCGCCTCCGCCTCAGCAGGTGAGGAGCATGCTCGACGTTTGAGATGATCATGTCTGTTGATTTCTCGCCCGCTCCTTTTCGAGGTTATTGTCTATGCCAGGCGGTCTAAAGGAACTGTGGCTATGGCGCTTGGGATTTGGGTAGCTGCGCGGTTCTGCTGTATAGTACAGATGCTCTCCGATCATATATGAATGTGTCTTTGTTTCCCTCGCGCTGCCTCGCGCCCCGCCCAGCCCTGGTCTCGAGGAACATAATGACGGTGAAGGGCAAGCGGTTGGGCTTGGTCTTGGGGAACATCACAAATCTCGCATCTGTAGTACTTACCGTCTTCCCTGGTCTTGGCCTGGATGGCTATGTGTCGTGCTATGGTGGTAGTGCTGAACGTCTGCCTCCATTTGCCGCGTTGTCTTTGCCCTCTTGGCGCAATACCATTTATGCTGCTGCTGTACACTCGGCCCGAGATGTTCTGCGTCTTGTCTTGATCTATGTCTTCGGACTCGGCTCTCGACTATCAACAGCAGACAGAAAGGACCCGTCCGCCTTGTCCGTCCTGCATGCGGACGGATTCCTGTGCTTTCTTTCGGATCCGGCTAGTAATATGTTACGTATCTTGAGCCGGGATATCAGGGAAGACCACCGAGCTGGCCCCCCTCCCCACAGTATGCCTCCTCCATGACACATACTAAGCCAGCGCCTATTCGGACCGGAACAGCAAGCCGGATTCTGACCCTGGTTCTTTGAAGGAGTGGGATCGTATGCACCGGGGACAGTGGGGATCAGATGTATCTGGTATGTGCGCGCAGTCCGGACTTGAACCATGCATACCGTGGCAGGAGCACCGAGGCTGGAGTACGCCCCTGTACGGTAAATAGAAAGTCACGGGTCACATGGCCGAGCTCTGTGGATGAAAGATAATCGGCCATTGGCCGCGTCCTCCGCCGTGGTCGCCGCTCGTTCCGCGCCCCGGATGACCCGGGCTCGAGCCTAGTGGCAGCCCTCGGGCGGGATACAGCATCAGCGCGCCCCAACGCTGGCCCGGTATGGTGATCCAGAGGCCAGATCGGTCGTCGTGGCGCGGCAGTACGTTGAGCTCACCGAGATGGTCGTGCGTGTGGTCAGGCGCGGTGCGGCCATCTCCCCCCCCCCCTCCATCCATAGGCCTCCTCCTGACGCAGGCACCCTTCAATTGGCTTGTTATTTATTGGGAAGCGACAGGGAATACCGTCGTGTCGATGTACAATACCCAGTGTAGCTAGACTGGCAAACTGTTCCAAGGGCGCTACCAGCTACCCAAGGAAATATATCGCTCGCCAGCTGCTCTCCTGACACGGCTCGAGTCGGCCGGGAGGGGGCCTAAGCGGCCGACTGGCGTGCTCGCTCGGCCGTGACATCCAGACTGGGTGGGCATCACTCGACGCGGCAAAACCTGGATCTGTCGGTGCCCATCGACCCGATCTGGATCTGTCGATATCCACTGCAGAAGCGGCCACTCAGACCCAGGCTGGGCCTGTCGGTTTTCACGGTCGAATCGGCTGTCAGTGTCCGGTGTTGAACCGGCCACGGAGACTGAGCCAGATCCATCTGCCAATGCCCACTGGGGAAGCGGTTCCTTGTAGACCCCCCCTCCCCGGCCACTCGCTCTCACTGCAGCAGGCTGGTTTCGATCGGGTATCAAGATGGCTGGACTTAACAGCCGGCTTATTGTAATATCTACAGGGGTAGGTGCCCTCGAGACTGCGATCCACACAGGTGGGGCCCGGACAGCGCCGGCGCGCTACCATCCCGACGAGTTCACAAGGGCAGATTCCGATGGGGGGTGTGCATCGGTGCTCTCTCTCGTGGGTGTGGGTATGGGTGTGAAGATCGGCCACCTCCGGCGCCGGTCAGCGGGGTCATATCCCGAATCAACAGCAACAGCAGCAGCAGCAGCAGCAGCAGCAGCAGTAGTAGTAGCAACAGCAGCCGCAGTAGCAGCAGCAGCAGCAGCCGGTGTTCCTCCTCCAGAAGAGTGCTCCCCCCGAATAGATTCCGATGACATGGAATCGCCTGGCCAGGTACGCCAAAAAGGGATGCTGTCGACGTTGCAGCCCGGGCGCTCTTCTCAGCAAGAAACAAAACAAGCCCCGCTCGCTTATCCCTTCCGTCATTTACATCTCGATGGATGGCGCAACCGGACGGAAAAAGCCGCTGACCGCCAGCAAGCCCGCCAGCCAGCCACCAACCCGGCCAGCCACCCGGCCAGCCCATTAACAGAGGCGTCGAAATTACATCCCGGAAGGCCCGGCTGCACACCGATCTCTGCAATCTCGCTGGCCCAGCGCGCTCCAGCATCACCCCTTGACTCGGGCTGTCATGTGTCGCGACACAAGGGGCGATGGCGGCGGCGGCGGCGGTGGCTGGCGGACTGGCATTCGCGGGGCGGATGAAATCGGCCGGGGGAAAAGAGCGGTGTAGGCGGTCGGTCGGGCGAGCTAGCGAGCAGGAGCGCAGGAGCAGGTTGGGCTGCCGCCGAGGTCGAGGTACGGCCGAGCGGCGCCAGGCCCCTGGCCTGAGTTTGCCACGCATGCCACGTCTTGGACCCGAGTTCGGAGAGGAGCGGGCACGGACGGGAAGGCAGGGAAGGACATGTGAGCGGCGGCATATTGCAATTGGGGGGCCTGTATCCCTGAGTTCCGCGCTCCCCACACGCCCCCCCTGCCCTTTCCCTCCCCCTCCCCTTCCCCGCCGTGCCTATGCCTGGCAAGCCGGAGGCCAAGGAGCAGCGGCAAGGGCAGGCGAGGGAGGCTGGCCATCACATGCTAAATCCAGCAGAAAGCTGGCACGGGTGGCACTTTGCTGCTGCTGCTGCTGCTGCCTGCTCGGCCGGCGTGTACGTACCAGCTACGCGGTCGGCCGCGGTCTCCACGCGCGCGATGGGTGTATCGGCGCTAATGCGTGCCTTGCATCTCCCACCTTTTGATGTGCATCGCACACCTACTTTTAGGGATGCTGCCGGCCTGGTAGAGCGAGAGAGAGGTAAAAAGCCGGGTCTTTATTTCTCATCCTCCTGCCGCTTGCGGCCTGCGGGGTGGCGGAATGGAGGAGGTATATCGATAAGCTCGCGGGGCGCGGGGCGCGCGGACGGCGACGCGCGCCCCGCGCCAGCCAGCTAGCCAGTCAGCCACCATGGACCGGCCGGCCAGCCGACTGTCCTGGCTGGTGGAGGAGGAATTCGTGCATTACCGCCGGTGCCGAGGAAGGCGCCCCAGGCTACCTTGCTACCTTTCTCGCCCACTTTGACCGCCTTGCCCGCACGCCCGCCGCCTGCCCTGTCGACATGTCGAACCATCCTCCGTGGCGCGACGAGGGCATCCATGTGCCTGCCGCTGCCGCTGCCGCTGCCGCCGGCGGCGGGGCCCGCGGCCTGCATGTTGCCTTGGTTGCACGACATGCACACATTTTGCCTTGCGTCGCCCACCCACGCTGTCCACGGGCTAATAATTTCTGGCCGCCCCGCCCGCCGCCTTACTCTCTGTCTGTCCTGTCTGTCTGTCTGTCTGTCTGTCTGTCTGTCTGTCTGTCTGTCCGTCCGTCTGTCTGTCTGTCTCTGTCTGTCTGTCCTGCTTTCGGGTCGGGTCGGTCGGTGAGCTGTTGGAGGCGCGGGCCGGCTACTGACGGCCGGTTTTTATGAATCCATGTGACCAGAATCCGTGCCCCGCAGCCGCGTGAAGCATGTGCTATTTTGACCGACCGCCCGCCACCGCCGCCGCCTGGCCGCTTCCGAGTGGTGCCGAGTAGGTTCAACCGCAGATCGCGAGCTGCTGAATCGAGAAGGAGATTTGGAAGGATGCTGATGCCCCGTCCCGTCTTGCCGATACGGGTAAATCGGACGAGGTATTCTGGGAATCCCGGAATCCTGTGGCTTTGACATCTCCCTCCCCTCGCCACTGAGCAGGGCCAACCAGAGATCGGCCCCGAGTGGAGTCGGGTATTAAAAATGCCACCCTACCCCGCCTCCCCTCCGAGGAGTCTTGTGCTCTGACAAATGACATGATAACTGCAGTCTGCAGTCGGTACGATGAGATCCTCCTGCTGCTCACCCCACTCCTCCCTGGCTCGACATGCCCGCCGCCAGTTGCTGCTCAACCGCCGACTGATGAGGGGCATTCCCTGGCACGAGCCCCTCCTCGCGAGCGGGGCCGGATACAGGCTGAACCAGTGAGGGTCCGAACTCATTCCGCCCTTCCCTACTGAAGTGGCGGGAACTTTGGGACACGCCAGCGGAGAGGGGCGAGTGGAGAATCTGACGCGTGCAGCAGGCAAGTGCAGTCAATGTTTGCGCTAGCTAGCTGGCCAGCTAGGGACAAGTTTGGCCAGGTAGTCATGAATCGTGATACAGGTAGGTGTCGGTGCCACCACCATCGGCCTTATTTTATTACTACCCCCTCGAAGCTGACCCCCCCCGGAGCTGCTGCAGCTGCAGCTGCGCTGGCCCCGAATGGAGCAGGATCGAGAGAGCACACCCCCGGGGAAAATGGCCCCCATCGAGGCCCCCATCGAGGCCCCCATCGAGGCCCTCATCAATGGCTGGCTTTTTTCTCTCCCTCCCGTCCCTCTCGTCCGCAGCCTGAAAAAAGAGGTCGTGCTCACGGACGGCGCAGGGAGGAAGGGGGGAGAGGGGAGGGGGAGGGAGGGGGCTGGGGCTGGGGTCGTCGCTAATGGACAGTAACTGCAACCGCAGTGAGATCCTACTACCACCCCCCCTCCTTCTTCAGGCCAGGGGCGACCCCTGGAACCGCTCGACACAGTGGCTGGGTCGCCCCGTGGTCAGTTTCTGCAGGCTCCAGATTGGCGGCCGTGCGGCCCTGGGGAGGAGATGGCGATACTGGTGAGAGAGAAAATATTCTCTCCGAGTGCGCCGCCCCGCAAGCCTCAAGCCTCAAGCTGCAGGTCGCAGGCCGCAGGCCGCAGACCGCAAGCCGCAAGCTGCAAGCCGCCGGCCGGCCACTACCCGGCTTCAGCCTCCCTAGGACGGAAAAAGAGCCGGCCAGGCCACTACGGGTGCCCCTGTCTCGCAACCCCTCCCGGGCCATCCGGGATGCAACACCGCTATCATGGCAAGGGCCCGCGTCCGAGCCGTGATCGGGTAGGACAACTTTACGAGAAACAAAGCCTGAGCGTCACATGCCGCTGCGCTCTCTCTCCCTCTCTCGCCCGGATCATCCAGGGGCAATGAAACCGTACCTGAGAGAAGGGTCGGCTTCGTCACCATCCCTGCGCTCTTTGCATGCCGGATCGCAGCCCGCAAATCGCGGTGAGGAGATTGGAAGCTTGCGCTCGCCGAAGGAGGAGAAAAAAATTCTTTTTTTCCTGACGGAAGGGCTGCCGGCGGCCTGCCGGGGGCAGGCAGGCATTTCTCCACAGAACACTTCTCCACGGGACTGCGTGGTGCCGGCCCGCTCAGCCATCCGATCCAACAGGAGAGAGAGCTCCAACAAGGCGCGAAGTTTGGCATGCAATCTGCGGCAGGGAACGCTCCTCAGGGCCTCGGCGAGAACTGTTGGAGAGGTTGCTTCCTTCAATGGGGAGGATCGAGTGAGTGCTCTGGCTACGATAGCTCGTCCGTCGGTAGCGGTCTTACGAGGCTTTTGTCAGTAGCCGGCCACCCACCTACCTGTGCGGCCCAAAAAAGAAAAAAAAAGAAAAAAAAAGAAAAAAAAAGAAAAAAAAAGAAAAAAAAAGGGACGAGAAGAAGGCCCCCAGCCTGGGGAAGATCCACGAGGCGGCACCCCTGGCCCGCCCGGCCTGCGGCATCACCCCCCTCCTATTTAGAACCTCCCGGCGAGTCGAGGGAGAAGGAGAGACAGCGCATAACAACAAAGCAGCCAGCCCAATGAGACGCCGACTCGGCACTCGGCCAGGGGGGTATCCTTTCTGCTTCTTTCTGAACCAGCCTCGTCCCTTTTATTCTTCACCAATGGAAGCCATTTGCGCCATCAGGCACCCCGGCTAGGGCCTCGACGGATCTTGGTTTCCAGCAAATGGCTTTGAAACAATATTGCTGCCATCTCGTCGAAGCCAATGTTTCATGCAGTACTCGAGCTCGACAGAGCGTGCCGACGCCATTCCGCCGAGCCGATCAGATTGGCGGGATTTAAAGCATAGTTTGAAGCATAGGACTCATCCTCATCAATTATGATCGCCGTTTGGTCTCGTTCTCGCTTTTCCCGCCCACCACCACCACCACCACCACCCTGCTGCCGCCCCCAGCCGAGGCTGCGCGAGTGTCGGGGGGCAGAGAGGCAGAGACGGCACAGTTGCTCGCTCGCACAGGCTGACGGGAGCCCCTGTCGGCTGCAGCTGCACCAGCATTGTACCTTGTCATGCTGTGGGACAGGACGTCCGTCCCAACCAATCTGTACCCGGGGGTTGTGCCTTGCTTTTATTTGGCGGTTTCTACTTCAATTGCTTGGGCTGGCTTGCCCCAGACCTGCCCCTCATTTTACTCCCAATCATTCGATGAGGTTACTCACTCCCACCCCCCCCCCCCCCCTTGCCCCCCCCCCCTTGCTCCCCTGCCCCCCTCCTCGCTCCCCTGCTTCGGGCCCTGGCCTGGCCACCCCCCCGCCTCCCCCCACTCCAGCAGCCGGTCGCTGTCCTGACCTGCCTGTTCCCTGCAACGCCAACGAGTGCTGGCCAGCAAGCCCACACCACCACTCAGCACTTGCTCAGCCAGTGTGGGGCTGCGCTTTGGGCTCTGCTGGCTGCTTGCCTGCTTGCTCCTCTGGCTCGCGCTTGTATTTTTTCTCTCCTCTTCCTTCCCCTCCCTCTGCCCGGCCGCGTTCCTCCCTGGTGAGCAGCAGCAGCAGCTTCGGCCCTTGTTGACCCTCGTCGACCTCGTCGACCCTGCAACTTGGTCTCCGGCCTGGGTCGCCTCAGCCCCATGGCCCCTTGCCGTCACTTGGCCACATAATATCAGCAGCACCTCCCGCTTCGCTGGTCCCGCTCCGTGCGTCCGTACCTGCGTAACCATTGTCCATCCATCCCACTGTGTGTGGTGTGTGGTGGTGTGTTTTTCTTCGCTCGGGCCTGCCTTACTTGGTCCGCCGTCTTCTTCCTCCCCCGCCTCGCCCTTTCCGCCTCGTCCATTTGGCTCGTCCTCCCCCGCTGGCCGCCTCTCCATCTCCGCCTTCCCATCCGCTCTTGATCCCGTCTTGGGGTTATCATGTCGTCCGCTTTTCGGCCCGTAAATCCGTCCCTGCCGATGCACAGTATCCAGCGGCAGCAGCAGGATCGGATGGCGATGACGACGTCGTCCATGTCAGCGGTGGCGGCACCGGCGGCGACGGCGGCACCGGCACCGGCACCAGCACCAGCACCAGCATCAGCAGCATCAGCAGCGGCAGCACCAGCACCGACCGGCACTCCAGAGCTGGCAACAATGATGGCATCCTCAGATATGTCGGCCGCCCGCCGTCACAACACCGCCCCTGTCGGAGGTCGCGCCTCGGCATCGCCATCTCAGGCCCCATCGGAGCGTCGTGCAACCCTGCAGCAGCCGCCGCCGCCGCCGCACCACCGCCAGCAGCACGATCACCACCACTACCACCACCAGAATCCCCAGGACGAGTCCGCGACGCCGACCCGCGCCACCTTTGCTCCCAGCTCCGCACTCATGGGCCAGAAATCTCTGCCGACATCGCCATTTACCCAGTCGGTTCGGATCCCCGACCCCGCATCCGATCTGGCTCTGGCGCTGGCCGCGCCGAGAAACCCTCGCCGGGAGAACTCGCACCAGTCGAGAAAGTCGGTCGGCGAAAGCGAGGACACCGAGATGGCCAATGACTCGGACGAGGCGGCCGCCGCCGTCGAGGAGACCGCCAACTCGGACGACGACAGTGTCGACCCCGACGGACGAGCGGCCGGGAAGAAGAAGAAGTCCCAGCGGTTCTACTGCACCGACTACCCGCCATGCAGCCTCAGTTTCACCAGGAGCGAGCACCTCGCGAGGCACATCAGGTACGTCCTTTTTTGACCGCCCATCTCTCCTCATTTCTCGTCATGCCGGATCTGCAACCCGGTGCCTCTGCTGACGGCGGCGCAAAATCATAGGAAGCATACCGGCGAGCGCCCATTCCAGTGCCACTGCTCTCGGAGATTCTCCCGGCTCGACAACCTGCGCCAGCACGCGCAGACCGTCCACGTCAACGAAGACATCCCCATGGACTCCCTGGCGAGTACGTTGAGATTCCCTCGGCAGATGCGGGTCGACCGGCGCCAGACCGTCGGCCGCGCGCGAGCCGGCACCGTGGGCGGCGGCGCCGGTCCCATCCGGGGGCACTCCAAGTCGCTGTCCACGTCCAGCATCTCGAGCATGGCCTCGATGAGCTCGGTATACGGAGGCGGATTCCGAGACGAGCGTCGGCACCGCCCCTCTCCACTGCTCATGAACGAGACTCGATCTCATCTCTCGCTGGACCCGTCCTACCATAACCCGGATGGGCTCGCGTACCGGCCCATGTCCCCGAGCGAATTCAGTACGCCGGCATCGGCCACCTTCTCGACCGGGCAGGACAGTCCCCACTGGGCCGGGTCGAGCATGGCGTCGCCGAGCTCGGCACACTCGCGCTCCCAGAGCATGTTCGCATCCGAGCCTAGGACCCCCGGCCGGCGCCTCAGCGTGCCGAGCAGCACCGGCAATCCGTTCTCATCGCCGCTCGCCCCCATACTGGCTCATCATGGCGGTCTCGGGCCCTCAAACCCCGCCCCCCATC